>JZKD02S0154788.1:241529-259346 GCA_000966675.3 Picea glauca | reverse complement strand
TCCCATACCAGAGGGGGCTCGCCGAGTTGAGCCCTTGCTTGGTTCTGAGGGACCAAAAACTCTTGGGCTAAACTGTTTGTATACACAGGGAAACGCTTATGGTATATGGCCTTTGATCTGTTGGAACTACCAAGTTTGGGTGGTGCTGCAGGGCCGGGTGCTGCTGAAGAACCCGCTGCATCCACGACAAAGAGCAGCAGCAGCAAGTAAAGCAGGCTCATGCAAAGGGTATTCTTGGAACAGATTGCTTTTGTCATTGTGTGCTTCGTTCATTCAGTCTGTAGACCCAACCCGAACGAGATGCACTGAAAATCTCACGGTGTGCAGTGACATTTATAATCTTATTGGAATCCTCTCATGTTTAGAATGTTAATTTCGTTCCTTTCAGCGAACCGATAAACTTTCAATACATGTTCGAACGTGCGGACCGTGAATCAGTTCGTATTCAACCGTCTCTGTAGGTAATTCAATCTTATAACCATCGGCACAACAAGAATCTTAGGGATTCAGAGGGTTAAAGCTGGCTGCACTAATGTAAAATCAACACCTCAAACTCAACGTGCACTACATGTCTGTACACATTGGCCTCATTTGTTTGTCAGGTCGCCGGCTGTCGTGCTAGATATTGAACCATTCCAATATGATTCAGAATATAAAATCTTGACGACTTTCCTCAGCGTCTATCGCAAAATATCGTACTACCCACGAAACCGCATAGAAGCAAATAAACAACTTAATATTTCGAAATAATTTAGGTTACGAAGAGTCATAATTCTTTATAAATAAATCACTCATAAATTATTTTGGGTGGTTTGGTTTTTATCTAAATAATTATGTTGACTAATGTAGTTTTCGTCTTTAAAAGCCAATCATAATAACTTGTCTATATTATTAATTAAAAATTAAATTTTTATAAATTTAAAAGTTATGTAATAAAACAAATAAACATATACATATTTCAAAAACCAACAAACATATATAAATATAAAAGTTAATTCTCCGTTAAATATATATATATACCCAAATTTTCCAATTTCTAAAAATGTAAATTTGTTTTAGAATGAAAAACATTGTACTTCAAAAGATTTGATACCTCTTATTACTTAATACATTCAATTTCTTATTACTTAATACATTTAATGCTAAGATAGATCTAAGACTAGTTTATATACAGTGTTGTTACTTAATAAATTCAAGATTAAAATGGATCTAAAATTATATATATATATTCATGTTGCATGAGTTCTCTAAGTTTTTTGCAAATTTATAGGAAACTTGAAGTTAGGAGTGGCAATAATATATATTAAAAGAATCTCGGGCTGGGGTGATAGTGGGAGACACTTGTCAAGATGAGCAGTAGGGAGAGAAACATCGTGGCGTAACCCATGTGACGGACGCGTGCCTACCCCTCTCACCACCTTAATGCTCTTAAAACCACATTGCATGAGACATGGTGCCATTAATCTCAGTGCGCACTGCTCTCGCTATCCATCCCTTCGATGGACCAGTGTCATGGCTATGTATTTACTCTCCGCATGTGTTGGTTTAATGAATGGAACCAACAACTAAGATACTATGAATTGCACCAGGTGCACTCGACGCCTCATTCTCCTATGGTCGAATCCTCGAGAGCTCGACCTTCCGCTCAACTACTCCTACGCCTGCTATCGTTCTCTCATGGGTATTTCCACCCTCACTGTGTCTCATAGATGTCGAGATAGAGGGGGAAGTCCAAACGAGGCTTGACATAGCATCCCAACCAACTGCATCTAGCCCTCTGTTCCCCGCCCACACCTTCCCACAACTCCTCCTCATTACCTTCCTCATCCTACTCCCTCGCGTAGTCAAGCCACAGTCCCAACAGCCTCCCGCCCCTCTCGTCGCCTTTTGTTTTTCAGGTTGGAGTGGTTTGATTTCTTGGGGACTTCACTAGGATTTAACACAGGCCCCCTTGGATATTTGGCCTCCGCCTCGTAGTCAATACGAGTGGCTCCACCAAATTCGTCGACCCACTCGCTTCCCGAGTCTCCCCATTCCCTCGTACACCGCGCTCACTCTCAGGGTGATCATCATGAAGTAAGCCAAGGTATATAAAAGCGGCCTCACTCCCACACAGACTCTTGCACCGACTTTGAATTTGAATTGAAAGAAGGCCTTGCATTGCTGCAAGGCCTGGTTTTTGAGTTACAATGAGAATTGGATGATCTACGATTTCACATAGAGATTCTGGATGGAAAATTAGCACAATTCCTACAATTGCTTTCAGCAATGCAAGATGCCTACCACGCCTCAGTTGGAGAAGCATACACAACAGAGGCTGAGACACTAGTCTTGGTAGCAACTCCACCACTTAGGTCTTTGGACGAAGTTGCACCAGTCAAGGGGGAGGATGCAACACCAATCAAGGAGGAGGACGCGACACCAGTCAAGGAGGAGCTAGCTCCTCTCGGGGACCCAACGCTCGACGACACCTCCATGGATGCGTGGCCACACTATATCCCTACAACTTGACATGCACATGTGTCTATTTTATTTTGCTCGGCTAGAGGGTCATATAACTGTTGTTTTGCCTCATAGACGTTATAGTGATAATATGTGTCATTTACTGTTTGTATGAATTACTATCAAGTTGGTCAGCGTTAGAGGGCTTCAATTTTCTGTTATATGTCAGTAGAAAGATCAAGTTGTCATATTTTGTTATTAAGGCTTGTTATGACTGACAATTTAAGACTTGAACTAAAAAACTGTTCAGTTGACTGAGGTAGTTTTCTCTTGGGGTAGCTTCGTGTTTACATCCTGGAACAAAGTGATGATACTGTAATCTTTTATCTTGGCAGGTTTTTTATACAATCTTACTTACAAAAAAATAGACTATATATTAAAAAAATATATATATTTTAGATTACAATGTATCAAGATAATGATAAAATTGAAGGTAATCGAAGACGACTTTAATCTAGGAGAAGCAAATGCTTGCCATGGATAGGATATTGATTTATTCTACTTTCATGTTTAGTCTAGGCTTGAAAAAGAACACACATGCATTAAAAAAATTTCATATCCACAACTATAAAGTTAGTATCAAATTTTCTTACTTAATAATATTTAGTGTAGTTTAGTCTTTGCTTTATAGTGATATTTTAAATAAATATAATAAAATAATAAATTATGTATTTGTAATAATAGAATAAAAATATTTACGTTTTAATTTAATAGAAAGCTCTTTATTTAGGAAACTAGTTCTCAAACTAGGTCAAAAGTTTTGGAAAACAGTGCTCACGTAATATAAGTCAAGAGTTTTGGAAAACAGTTCTCACTTTCCATACTAGTTCCCAACCTATTAAGAACCTCCGAAACAAGTTCAAAGATGTTAAAAATACTGAAAGCAATTCCCATGCAACTATGATATATATATATATATATATATATATATATATATATATATATATCTATATAAAACGATCATCGTATTACTTTTCAAAGTCCGTACGTATTAACGAACATGGTGAATAATTTGTGAAAAGATTGGTTATATTTAAGTCAAGATTACGGCGATGCTTATTAAACTACCCATATGTCCTTGTTTATATTTGTATTAACTAACATAATTTTCTTGCAATCCTATGGCTCCGGTGCCAAAATTTAAATTTGAGTCCACGATTATATGCACGCTCAAAGTTATGTTTGTAGCGGGACCGAATTAGACAACAAACTAATACCTAGATTGAGATGATGGTTGGGATGTTGTTCCCCATCCAAAATTAATCGCTCGATAGGTGAGCTTTCATATATCGTGAGTTGCCAATTTCTTTCATATCGAGTGGTACTTTAGGTTGGGAATCGGGCCTGCACCACACACGCAACAATAGAGATGGGAAATGGTATCCTTCTATGGCTCAATTAATGAAGAAAATGGATTATAATTCTTATCAAAGTATTTTAAGGGATTTAATATCTAAGCAAATATTTTACAAGTGTTTAGAGGGATATAAAATGTCAATAGTTTGGGAAACCATAGTAGAATTGTAATCAATAAGTGATTATTTTCACGTTCAACAATCGCAATTTTGACAACAATTTCATAATACCTTTCTCAACGAATAAAACATCACCTTTCTGTAAATCAATAGAAACCAAACACCACCACAACTTTTCTAACAATACTAGTTGTATGGACATCTCTACATAGTTTGTTCGAGTGTGGTTCACTCTAGCTCAACAGAATCAACATAACCACAAAATAAATTGTTGCAACCAGTATAGGTGATACTCGTGCTTCGCAGTTACTCAAGTGCCCATTTCCATGTTCAGTACCTAGTTTTTCCATGTGTCCACTAACAACACCAACTGCATCTGAAATATTTGAGCATTCGATCACAGTCATCAACCTTCCTAGTACATTGTACATGAGACATGTAATCCTTTTCTTCCTTAATATTAAGACATAAGCTTGAAGAAATATTACAATGGAAAGCTAGAGGGATATTTATCGGTTCCATAAAGTTCACACTAAAACTCATCAGTGACAACCACAACTTAGCATTTTTCCATCTTTGTGTACTTCTATGCCTTGGATTTGTTTTTTTACTCCTACATTCTTCCTATGAAACATCCTGACCAACTAAGCCTTTAACTTGTTGACCTAAACCCTGCTTCACTTGCAACAAACATATCATCAAGAAAAGAAAAAGATAATGAATATTCCATAAACATAATGATCCTACTCACTTCTTAAGAACTTTGGCTGACCATAAAGGAATCACACAATCTTGTACCATTGCATGGTTACCTTAGGCCATACAATGATTCTCTGAGTTAGGAAACAAATCTTTGTTTTCGATCGTGAACAACTCCTAATTGTTCCATTTACACATATATTTTAATGACGATTTGTTGGAAGTAGGATCCCACAATATACATCCCTTTACTGCATCACCATAACCAACAAATGTGCACTTCCTTGACTGAATCTGGCCAAGCTATCTGACTAAGTCTTCACCTCTCACCTCCATGCTAATTTCGATGCTTCATTACATGCACTACATGAGCTCTAAAAACCATGAGATACAAAAAATAATGTGCTCGAGACCAAAACTCTTGACCTATATTACCCCCCCTTTTCCAGTGACCAAAACTGACCACACTTAAAAGTCAGGGTATATAGGAATACCACATGCTCCCCCCTATCACCTAAGTCTTCTAGACTTTACCGTTGACATTTCAAAATTGGGGTACGCATGTCTAACCAGGTCTTACAACCATATTCCCATTTACATATAAAACTCCGCCTTGAGCCTTGCATTCGAAAACCTTATCCTTTCTATTTCTTTAACCTCCATTTCCAACAACCATGTAGATGAATTCCTACACATCTACCTCCCTTTGTATTTCCATACAACAAACAACAAAAAATCATGCTCGACCTCCATCAAATGCTACCTTCCTTTGATATGGTCTCCACAAAACCACATCCCAATACCACTACGATGAGTTATACTACTCCTTGCCACTCCTCACCATATCAAGGAGTGGAGAACAGACCCTTGTGAGAAAAATTCAATTGAAATATTGAACCGACAAATCACCATGTTGGACATGCATGTGGTTTTCACCTACCCCTGCAACACCGTCGAAAACTTATACTACTCGGAGAGCTCCTCCTAAGATGCAAAAAAAAAATCTTGCCCCACATTACAACCTCCTTGATAGTGCTATGGTCGACCAAGACCAACACCATACTCTCTATATTTACCATGTCCACCCCTTCTAGCGAGAAGTAATGCACGCTTGTCGTAATTAGGTGGCTAGACTGAATCCCACTCCTTTGTGTGAACATGAAATATGACCTTACCCTTGCACCAAAATCCTCTCACCTTCCCACCGATGCCTAGATCGATCAGGTTGTAGGGGCGAGTCTCCCTCCTTCATACACACATGGCAGCTAACCTTCCTCTTGCACTAGAATTCTCTCATCTTCTTATCGATTCCAACCTTCATCTGAGTGACCTATGTCCTTTAATTTTGTCCACCCTTGGCTCTGGATCTAACCATTTTGGGCTCCTCCTCACAAACAGAACTGCAAAATCTTGTTGCAATCAGTCTGCATTCCACCAATAGAAAGAAAACTGAACGGTCATAACCCTGAAAATGATAAAGCTATGAGCAGTCTCCTTCTCCCTCTACATGTGAGAACAAGTCAATCTCGTCTCTCATAGACCAACACTCTACCTTGACTCTCACAGACCAACACTCTACCTCCACCTTGATACCATTTTTTGGGGATTGGGTCTGCAAACCAATGAGTGAATGAATAGAGAAAGATAAAAACAAGCACATAACACATTGTTATGGAAAACAAATTCCATGGCTATGGGTCAGGGCCACAACAAGTTGATACCCCAAAATACTACTCTTAGACTTAAATCAGGCGATCAATTAAAAGTAAATACTTTACAATAACTAACTTTAAAAGGAAAGAGAAGAGAATAAACTTGGGTTCTGACGTTTGATGTCAATCCCACTCGAAGACTCACACTCCATAAAACTTTTACAACGATCCTCTAAAACCTCCTGCAAACAAAGAGATAGGCAACTGCAAATAGGTAGTTATTTGATAACTAATTAAACATGATAATTCAAATTTACATAATAGATTCAAATAAAGATATAGATAATTTATTAAAAACATTAGTCAATAAATGAAATGAATGAGAATGACATATCTTTTATTATAAACAACATAAAGTTGGTTGCAACCTATAACCTTAGTGGTAGAGTCTCAAAACTGCGCTCCAAGTTCCTCCACCCAAGGCTAGAGATGATAAACAAGACCCCCAATACTTTGTGTTCAAATAGGTCCAAGGAAGACAAAGAGTTTCTTCCTGATAAGATAGGGAGAACACTACTTCTGGAAAAAAAGGGTTTTCATATGGGAAGGACAATCTCATATGCAAGGGGAAAAGACAACTTACAAGACTATAATTAAAATGTTATCATATTAATGCATTTCTTTGTTTTGTTTTTCCTCCACTCCAAGGCTCTAAATTATACTCCTTTTTTATAGTTGGAGTAGTTATGGATGGGCTACACGAGGTCAAGAACCCAAGGAACTCATCAACTCCACCTGAAATGTCGAGATTTATTATTTTTTTGATCCAAATTAACATGTACGTGGGATGCAAACTAGCAAGGGGCGTATGTATGAGAGTTTCCTTAATGAGAGTTGTGTACATGAAGAAAGATGGGTTTTTTAAAGTATTTTTTGGGAAAAAAAGGTGATTTTGGTCCTGGAAGGATGGAAAGGGATGTAACTAAGGCCGATAAGTTATCATAAGAATATGTGGTGTCAAATGATGCTATAACATATGGCCCCTCATATGTGAGGTCAGAAGAGTAAATGATGGCCGAAATACATTACAAAATAGTCATGGGATTGAGGAGGGGACTTGATAGGAATAGTTTAATACCAATTCTAGAAGAATACCGAGAATAGAAACAAGATAATATCTTCCCAAGTTGGGTCTTCCCATGCTCATGAGGGATGTAAGCATGGCCGCCAAACCAAGTGCACTGCAGATCCATGAGTAATGAAAAAATAACTGATGTCCATGGCCAAGAAAAATTCACAAATTGGATCCATGTACTATATAAAAGTAGCAAGCATGGCCATGAGAAAAATACACAGTGGATCCATGAAAATGTAGATCATAGCCATAAAGGTATACACAATGGAGCTATGTTTCAAAGCCAAATAGAGGATATTTGAAGCCAATGAAGTGAACAAACTAATCCTCTATAATTATCGATGTTGAAGAGGGAGGTAGCAATGTCGAAGAGGGAGATACCATCAATACAAGTTGGGTAGGAGAACAAAAGAGATGATGCTCTTACTTCAGCTGAGGTCTTCAAAATAACCCAATGTGGTATGATTCTACACTATGAAAATAGATGTGTTGAAGTCGAACACAGTGAGACACCATTTGATTGTTGGTTGTTGATGTATATTGTTAATAAACATGAGAAAACCCACTGATAATGATAATGGGCATCAAGGTACTGAGTACAATCTAACATGTGTGAATGAAGGAGTTCATGTCGATCACTTGATAGAATCTACCAATCATGGGACATTGATGTATTTCCACTTTTAATAGCGAGGGAATCTACCACTGATGACTGCAAGCCCCAAGGTACTAAAATGAATCTAGATCCTTGTCCCAGAGAAAGATGTGTTGAAGTTGATAGGAAGAGATTCGATGGAAGGAAGGAATTAAGGCATCCTCCATCATCCAACACGAGGAGTGGCAGAAGGCAAAATATTTGGAATAACTCAAAAATAAATATTGAGTAAAACGAAGTACGATCCAGCATGTACTACATGGAATAACACATCATGAAAGCTCTCTGAATAGTAGCCAATGATGAAGACTAGTGAAAAATAAGAGGAATACACTAATGGTGTGAAATGGAAACCAAGGTACCACACAAATCCCTATGTGTTATAATGTATGTTGACGTCAAACACAAGGGAAACCACTCATTTAGTTACAAATGATGGTTTTTTATCCACTGAGTGCAAGTTCACCTATCATTGATATACATAGGCCCAGGGTGAAACTCTAGGTCATACTCTTAGAGAAACGTGTCGTAGTTGATAAGAGAAGATGCACCAACAAGATGTCTATGGGAAACTTCTATACTAGCATGAGTAAGATACAAATATGCTTGTTAAACTGAGATATACTTGACAAAAGGGAAGGTCGAATTTGAAATTCAAGGATTCTATAGAGTGGCCGACACAGGTTGACTTCACTTGAAAATAAACATGACACAAAATGTGACTTTGGAAGAATTGACTATAATTTAGATATATTTGTGACACAAGAGGAATAAAAAAACAGTCCATATTACTGGAAGAATAACCGACAAAAGAAGATTATGCTAAAAAATGAGAGAAAAGGCCTCCTAAAGACATACTAATCCAATAATGAAGTAAAGACTCACAAAATTTTGTTTTGTTCAAGGGCAAAACAAGTAGTTGCCATATAAAAAATGAGACTCATTCTCATCCTTTGTTTTTTTTTTTTTGAAAAAGAATAAAAGAATGTTATAGTATAATGGAGGAAACAAGCATTGTGGGTGAGAAAACTAGTTCCATGCGCAAGGAACATACCTATGCTCAATGTAGGGAAACAAGTGCAGGATATGGATGCTCAGGGGAATTTTTTTCCAGGGATAAAATGTGTCGAGTCACAAAGGGTAATATTTCAAGGATGGTGACTTTTCGAGAATGCATATACAAGTGGTTATATAATAGCAATCTGAAGCTGACATTAGGCCCAAAAAGTACAAGCGTTCAATAGGAAATGCAATTACAACTCAACAAAACAAATATTTATAAGCCCCATGGGTAACTCACCAGCAATAGATGAGGAGAATATATGAAGCTTCAACGCAAAGTCATAGTAGGACTAAACAGGGCCTCCGAGCCTATAGAAAAAAATGCAGCATGGGTGTCAAAATGGCTAGCTGGTTACTAACTAGGACACCCATGAAGAGGTAAGATCTACCATCCATAAATGACACCTTTAGATTAGCGTGAAGGTATAATGCCGCAACAAATGGATTTGACTCTATGGAAAATATGTGATCGGTGTAGATAAATGCATTATGCAGGAAGAATGAAACCTACCCTATATGCTGGTAAGGAGCACAATACCTAACGAAGAAGTAAAAAAAGCATCACCAGATGTAAGAAAACCTATGAGAAAGAGACACATGTCAATGGAAACTGCATAATAAAACATCTCCAAGGCATTTTAATTAGTCTAAATGGCATAAAAATGTCAAAAGGGGGTAAAATCTATGTAAAAAGTGTAAAAATGGGTTAAAATGGGTGAAAAACTCACTTTTACCATATCATTTGTCTTTTTGCCACTTGGAGAGATCTTGGATCCCTTTTTACCTTTAAACATTTGAAGGGTTAGTACATAGTGCACATAGCTCGAAATTGGAAACAACTTGGACCAGGTAAGAGACGATGTTTTTTTTCCTTGGGAAACATGTCACATTTTTGCCTCGTTTTTCATGTCGCCTCGATTTTCATGTCCATTGTTGGGCGGTTTTTCGGCACATGGTGTTTGCTAATGGTTTTATATTTCTAGTTAAGGAATTAGGATTGTTGACTAATCCAGGTCATTGGGTTATGGTTTTGGATGTCGTTGGCTTCTATATGTATATTGTATTGTAAACAATGTATCACAATGAATGAATAGACAATATGTTGGTTTTCCCGATTTGGGTTCCCAAGCGAAAAATATATGTGTAATGTGTATTTTCCATTGTATATTTTTTATTCTTTTATTGAAAAATTGTTTTCAGTCAAATATTGTACAAGGGTAAAATCTACAATTTTCCTTCCTCTCCATTTTCATCCAAAAGTTTTTTCATTTTAGTCATTCTTTGAGATTTTAATATGTTTTTTAGGGTAGACAACCATGTATGTGGCTTTAATTTATGAGGGTCTCATACATGAATTGATGTACATGGTCCCTTTTAGTGACAGTCGCATATGTACGTGACTATCCTAAAAGGAAACCACATATATCTCTATCAACCATCGAAAATAAAAATTTAACTCAAAATTTTGAAAAAACATTTATAGGATGGTGGTTGAATGGAGGGAGAGGGAGCACGTGGTTGTTTATAATGAGGTCATGGATGAATAAGAGGTTCAAGAATCCCATTGAGGATGGTATTTTACATTTTTTTCCATTGTAACGGGATTAGGGAACAACAAAGATTGCTTGAAGCATTGATAAATTATTGGTAGCTTGAAGATAATGCTTTCATGATAAACGAGAAATAATTGAAGATTGACACTAAGGATATATAATTTATTACTAGATTATCCCACCAACATGACATATTCAATTTGAAAAGCAAGGGGTCCATTGTTCTTACGATCAATGAATACATTGTGATTTATTACTGAACCAAGATAGAGAAGGTTGGGAGACAACTCCCATTAAAACAATTAGAGTGCCTCACCCTTAAAATCATAGTCTTGACAATTTCTCGGATTGCAGGATATACATCATTACATCAAGCTTCTAGAATGATGATGTTCTATGCAGTTGAGTGTTTCAGACATGTTATATATGATTGGAGTGCATTCATGATGTGCATGAAGGCTCGATTGAGAAGATACAAATAGGGAAAGATGAAGAAATTTGGCTTTGGAAGAATATTGTGCACATTTTTATTCAAGAGAGTACCTATGTTGATTCCCAAAGTAGGCGTACATTCACATTATATCATAGACGACACGATGGAGAAGTGGACTGAGGTGCTTCTGAGGCAGGGAGGAGGACAGCTAGGTGATCCCTAGGATGACTCATTTTTTTCTTGGTGGTCACAACAAGTGGTTGTAATAAAGGATTATCCTTATGCATGGATAGATTATCTAATGACTAGAAGATGCCCATTCCTCCTAGTAGTTCCTATGGAGATATCGATATAAAATCTTTTTTAACTATTCGATTTTATATTTTGAAATTTAAAGAAGAAAATATTTTTGTTGTGGATCAAGATAATAATGTGATTTATTGTGTAGATGTGGGACATATATGACCTGAGGAGTTTCCTTGGCATGGCCGATGTGGTTGTGATCACCAACCATGGAGAGATGCATATAGAGTATTGGATAATGTCTAAAGGAACCTATATAGATTGGTACACCCAGTGCCACTGATACAAAATGAATATTTACCAGAGAAATTGCAACGACATGTGGTTGGGGTACCATGGGCATGGGTGTGGGTATTTTGGCATCTATCCAATGTCATGGTGTGTTATGAGAGACTTTTGGATATAAGGGCTGACCCGAGTTCTACCTTGGTTCTCCAACAAAACCCTAGAAACCATGAACCCTCCTGGTGAACCAAAAGCTAGCATTGCACATAGATGTATGGGTTGACCCAGGTTCTACCTTAGTTCTCCAATAGATACATTTTCAAGGATGGGAAGGGCCCTCAAGATCATGATGATCATATCATGTATATTTGTGTATTATCAGTCCTTAGAGAAGGACGATTGAGGCTAAAAATATTTTTTTGTAATATGATCCACTTTTTGTACTTGAATAGCATTGATGATCATACATATACAAATTAACCTTTTTTCCTTAATAAAAATGTACCTATGATTGTATTATATACATGTATAATTTCTTATGCTTCTGATTAATGTGACTGATTTAAGTGCCAATCTAACACGTAGTTAGCAAATGCGTCACGTAATGAATTGGAATTTGTTGGAATAGGAAAATAAGTAATGTAATAAAAATAACACTCCAACAAATGTACCCAAAGGAAACGATGACCTAACATGGGGTCATGAACATAAAATTGGACGTTTAGTTGGGACACTACCAACTGAGCATCCAAACAAACTTCTAAGGATTGAATTCCATGCATAATGGCATCCCGAAGTAGTTCAACAACACTTTTATATTCATCCACATTATTAGTGGATGGGATAATACAATCACCTCCGGAAGCAATCAATTGGCCCATGGGAGAATAAATCACCCAAGCAAAGGAAGCAAGGTTTTGAGTGTAACGGCTAGTGCCATCGGTGAACCCTACAAATATTGAAGAATCCTGTGACATTTACCAACCAAGCGGAAGCAACATAAAAACTACTAGCGCAAAAATAGATCTACCCAACTACTAAATACATCAATCTACATTAATTACATGAGGAAACCCAAGGAGTAAATTATTAAGAGTAATAATTCTTAAGATAGAGCCCATTTATGGGCTCTGAAAGTGCATTCCCTTCAAAATCCTCCAACTTGTAGGCTCCTTTCCACAGGGCATGTATCACAATGTATGGGCCATGCCACAATGTATTTAACCTACCTGTCACCAAGGTGGATTTGTCCTGATCATAAACCAACACAAGGTCACCTTCACATAACACCCTGGGGTGCATAGACTTGTCATACTGGATATTAACTTATTTCTTATGTGTCTCATTTGCGGTGGAAGAATCATGATGGTGCTTTCCAGGATGCTCCAAATGAACAAGGTGTGCTTCTAACTTAGAAGATTTAGGAAGAATATCTACGATGATATTAAGTGAAGGTATCTTACATTCAATTGGTAAGACTGCCTCCAATCCATGAACGAATTGCAAGGATGAAAATAAAGTAGTCATGTTAACTGCATTTCAATATGCCCATAAGGATACATAGAGAATGATGTGCCAATTAGACTTACTCGCATTAACGATACACTAAAAAATGGTTTTGAGAGATTTATTCATTGTCTTGACTTGTCCATTTTATTGCAGGTAATATGTATACTAATGCTTGTGCCTAAAACCCAATTTTGATGTGAGCTCCAACATCATTTTTTTCTATAAGTGACAACATTGAATAGAGTAATGACCTGATTAAATATAAAAAGAAAACAATTCTCACCATCACTGAAAAAAGTAGGCATGGATTTCGCCCACTTGGTGAACTAGTCGATGACTGTGATGATTTAATGATGCCCCCTAGTTGAAGGCCACTGGAATGTCATAAAATCAATGCCCCTCTTAGAAAAAGGGTTGAAAATGATAATTAGGAACAACAAAGAAGGAAGCACGTACATCTTCTGAGTAAAAACTTGACATTTATGACACTTTTTTACCACCTCGATACAATCTTTGAATATCATTGGCTAAAAATATCTAGTGCACAAGATTTTTTAGGTTGTCTCCAACCCAGATAAATGACCTTGACATTCTCCACTGTGAGAGTCATTGAAGATGAAATTTTCTTCTTCGTGAGTCACAGAACGACGTAAAATTGAGTCCACATCATGATGATACAAGGTATCACAAATGATGAGATAGTTTTTCACCTGGTGGTGAAAGCATTTTCGTTCTTCTCTCGAATAATGTGGGGAGAAATTCGAATTATGTAGATATATAAGAATGTATCCATTCCAAGGGTTAACAATAGATATTAGGAAGATGGATTCATATGAAAATGAGTCCTCAAAAAGTTCCTCTATATCTTCCATAGGAAACTCGAACATTAATTCAACAAAAACAAGTGACTTTTTGGACTTTGTCAATGTGAAGTCTAAGTCAAAATATTGAAAAATAAAAATCCATTTATTGAATATCTCTTCAATGATATGGCGAGTTAAGAGATACCGAAAATGATTAGCGTCCACAATAATAGTCGTTTTACGAAGGAGAATATAATGTTGGAGCCTCTGGACAACATGGAAAAATGCCAGAGCTAGCTACTCAACATGAGAGTATGGAAAATCAACGTCAACCAAACCATTAATTACATAATAAATGACTTTCTCGATAGGTGCATCATCTTCTTGTACTAAAACCATACCTACGATTGACATTGATGCTGCCAGGTACAACAAGAAGTCACGAGTAAAATCAGGCAGACTAAGGAGCAGGGTAGACATTAAATCCTTTTTTAACTCATTGAAATATCTTTGTGCATAACTATCTCATTCAAATGGGACCCGTTATCCCTGATTTCACGAGATAACTAGGAGATCATGTCTTGAGGCGCACAGGTCCTAGACATGGAGTACCAAGAACATTATTGACCTGAGCATGGCCCTAGAGGGCCCATCCTTCTCTTCTTTCATCAGATTTGTCTTGTCAGCAACAACAACATCCATCACCATTGACTTGGTCTTGTATCAGAGAAGACTCTTGCTCCATGAGGTAATTGGTCCAGGTATCATGGTATGTGTCACTTTTGATCATTATAACCGTTAGATATATGCATCTTACTCCTTTTATTTCTAAAAACTGCTTGGATCTTACATTGATCCACTTGACCATTGTTGAGGGGATTGGCAGGGTGTCCTAGCAAGCCTATACCCATAGTTTTTGGTTTTCCACCAGGGGGTTTTCTGAAGAGCGATCGTCTGATCCTATCATATTATAACTTTTTCATCTTATCTCCCACTCATCTGGCTCATCTGTCGAATTCCCCTAGTCCAAGCATTAGGATGATTTGTTTGTAGGGTTGCACCTTATCTCATGGGAAGAAGGGGCTAAAGGCCTAGAAGGTGAAAGCAACTGGTAAAAGATAAAATCCATAAAAATGAAACCTAGATATGTCTTGTCCAGGGATCCTCGAAAAGGTAATAAAAAGCCTCTCAACAAGAAACAAGAGGGACCCTAAGAAAAATAACAAAACAAGACCTAGCCAAGAGGATAGGGGGTCTCATCACGAGCTAGCCTATTCTGTTCATGGGTACCTAACAGCATGACATTTCCACTATTTGGTTACCATGCCAAGGTAGTGACCTTTGGTTGCATGGCCAAGGGAAAGGGGGTCTCATCACGAGCCATCCTTATCATCTCTGTGAAAGTGCTTGTGGGTAACACTATCATCTCTAGTCACCACGCCAAGGCAGTGTCCTCTAGTTAGTCCATGAAATAAAAAAAGGAAAAGAAAATAAAGAAAAGAAATAATAAAGGAAAGAAAGTGCTTGGAAAAAATTGCATTCATGACAGGTACACTCGCCTTCTACAAAGGCACCCACAGGTAATATCATGCATCCCTATCTTTCACTCTACCCATATGTCTAGACATCCCTTATCCACATCACCTCATTTTACATGGCCTAGATGATACCCCTTGGAGACTTTCCTTTCCTTATGGATACTAGCCCAATAGGGTGTTTTGTCTTTTTCTTCAGCCTTGTATTGTAGGTCTTTGTAATATCTTTGAGCTATTGGATTATATATCATGGTTTTTATTCATATGTCTGATAATATTAATGATGAGACATGATTAACATTGCTATGATCCCTGTGACTAATGAGCCCACGGAGGGCAAAGTTTTTGATGTGCAGAACCATGCCCGACGAACAGGTACCACATGGACCGGTACACATCGGGAGATGATTAGTTCGGACCTCCATGGGGCTGAAGAGCCAATCAGATGGTTGTTGAGACCCCATCGGGGGTAGAGACAGGACAATGCTTGATTGAGCTTTTTCACCTGAGAAGAAGAAGGATGTTCCATCATGGACACTTTGGCTGAGCCAGACGTAGGGGGATTGACCCACTTGCAGTGGAACGTTGGCCCCAGATGACAAAGGATGTCACCAGGAGGCTTATGACATCATCATGAGCATATGGCAGATGGACAAGGTTGTTGTCATGTGTGGCATCTTGGGAGAGCCCAAGGAGGGATAACGTCTGGCTTTTGGATGTTGCACTGGCCCCAAAAAGGCCTAACGTCTCCCTTAGGAGGGATGGACATCTCATCTTTTGCTCATTTAGGGTTTTGAAAGAACATTTAATGTAAAAACAATATGATTTTTGTTTAAATCCTTGTCGGCTAATTTTATGACCTAAAATTTAATTAAAGTTCATGATACGGTATATATTGAGGAGTTTTTCCCTCATTTTGACATAACACACAACTCGCTCTCTTGTGAGGTCTGATTTTTGCACCCTAGTTTGGGTATTTGGTCTTTTAAAGGAGGCACACTTGTTGATGGAAGGATTATCTTGGCATGTTTGGCATTTCTCTTGAAGGAAGGTTTACAACAAGGGTTTGCATATGCTTTTCATCATGATATGTAAGTGTTTTTCTTGCAAAACTTCTTAATTGAATGGTTGTAGGTTTATATTCTTGGATTTACTTATAAATTTGTTGATTCTAAAACCCTAGGTGACAAGCACACAAGTAGGTCCTTGTTTCATGTCCCCTTAGAGAGAAATATTTAGCCATTGAAGAAGGAAAGAAGAGCCTAGCCTTTGCTACACTCTTTTCACTTTTTCCCTTTGTGCTAGCTATGTTTTTAAAGGTTGAAAAGGAGGTGACATCCCAGGCCTAGGTAATCTACACCTAGGGTCATCCATCTTCTAGGGTTTGGTGATAAAGCCTTGCCATTGCAACACTTTCCCTCACCTCATCCTCTTATTTTAACTTATCTTTTATGCTAGACGTTTGCCAAGTTTGACCTAAGGAAGGAGGAAAGAGCACGAGGCCTTGATTAAGCAAAAATGGAGTGAGCCTCTTTCCCCTAGGGTTTTGATTCTAGGACCCTGCCATTGCAGCACTCTAGAACCCTTCCCTCTTGTCCTTAGCCTCTATCCCTTCAAATCTTGTGTCCTCTCCTTAATTGAATCCATCTACCCTTAGGCATTGATCTTAGAACCACAACGTTGAAGTGATAGTCCTCAAACCAACTCTCAAAATTTTTTAATTTTGAAACCCTAACTAACTAGCTAACCCTAACTAGGTTGACGTCACACTTGGTTATTCCATCTTGACGCAGCAAATGTTGATGATAAGCAATTAGATGATGGTTGAAAGCATTTATTGAGTAAATGATTGATTAAATACATTGTTAGCCACATCATCTTAAATAGTTATTGATGAATTAATACTTTTCCATTGCTATATGGATAAAACGTTGATCTCATTAATATCTGTTGTTTCACATTGCTTATATATTAATGTCAGATAGTCACATGAAGTACTAACCCATTGAATTATATCCTGTGCATATTCTTTTGCTATTGTCTTGTTCCGACCAGGTGTTCTCATTTGGGCATACACTACATTTATTGGCTGATTAGCGGGACTTTCTGACCTTGGTGGTAACCTGTGAGGAGGAACTTTTGCCTTGACCTTTATATTTCAGCCTCTTCAAAACCCCAGGTTACCGGGGACATCTCCCCTGGGCTAACCTCCCTAAATAGAAAGAACCTCCCCATTGAGGTGACATTGGGTGGGGAAGGTTCCTGTTACGCCAGTT
>JZKD02S0154788.1:187192-241479 GCA_000966675.3 Picea glauca | reverse complement strand
TAACCTCCCTAAATAGAAAGAACCTCCCCATTGAGGTGACATTGGGTGGGGAAGGTTCCTGTTACGCCAGTTTGACCTCTATCCTTTAGCCTTTTAACCTAGCTACAAACTGTGCAATAACATGACCCATTTCTTCAGCAAACACATGAAAACCTTAGTAATCTCAATGTAGGTTGCGATAAAACAATGAAGTAAATTCGCTTTTCTTTTGAGACTCTAGACTGGGAAAGATTCCTAGAGCATGTTTGAATGATGAAGCTTCTAGAGTACAACATAAAGTGGTATTTCCTTATGCTTAAATAACCTTCAAAAATATTGCTAAAATACTTAAAAAGATGAACATTAGAAGTACTTTTCAACCCCCTCACATTATGAGAACTCTCCATAAATATACTAAGGGCCCAATGGAGCCTTCACTTCATAAAGGAGCATTCACTTCATAAAGGTGTCTATTGTATTCATTTTTCCCGTGATATCAACTACATCAGTGAAACAGAGAAGTCTTTTCATGTTATGATTAAGGAACATAAGGTTTCTACCACCCATAATCGCTTAAGTACTTTCCTCTTGCTAGTCATTCATATAAGATCAATGATTAAATTGATATTGAAAAAAAAATGGTCATTTTTCTTAAAAAAATATCAACAAAGTGATGGAATTTGTGAAAAAGGATCATTGTATCAATATAGATAATGATCTCAATTTGAGCATTTATATTTTCTCCCCATTATTAAGATGCAACAAGGGTCCTCTTATTTTGTTCATAAGGTTTTTTCTATGATTTTTCGATCTTTTTTCTTTACTTATTTGTTTGTTCCTTTCTTTTACGTCCTTATTTGTTTGTAGTTGTGTATTTCCCTTTATCATAAATTTCTTTCCCTTGTTTGAAAATATTACTTCTCCTTTTATTTATGTATTTTTTGTTTTTAATATTTATATCATCTTATTATTTATATTATTTTATATTTTTTTTATTAATTATGATCTTTAAATTTTCATTTTGTTTTGCATAGAGTAATAGTCTTCTTTATATCTATATCTTAATCCTCTTTTCTAGTTATTTTATTTATATATAATTATTCATAAAAATTGTGTTATATTATTATATTTATATAGATATTTTTCTAAAAAATTTATTTGTATAAATAAATATATATTTATATATAATTAATAATTATAATTTTATAATTATTAATAATATTTGTGTTGTTATGCACAATGATTGAACTTTTTTATTTATATATAATTATTAATAATACTTATGTTATTATCTAAAATGAATTGGAATATTGTACGAATATTATTCATGTTATTACCTTAACCTTTTTTGGTCTAATGACTTTGTACATATATATCTGATATATTTAGGCAAATTAATAACTTTTTACATGGTCCTTTTTCTTGCATTTATACCTCTTTTCCTCTTATTTTCTATTTCCTCTCTTATTTTGTTTTTACTCGTTTCTAAACCTCTTTGCTTCTTTTCATTTTGTTTTTCGTTTTTTTCTATTATTTTAGTTTGCCTATGCTGTTTCCTTTCTTTTCGTCTTTGCTTTTTTTTTCTTTGTGGTATTAGTTTTTGTTTAATTTATTAATTAGTATCGATAATTATTTGTTGTCACAATTATATCAGATTTTTCATGTTGATTTTTTTTTTTTTATATAATTTTATCATTTATATTTTCTATTTTAAATATGTATTATGCATTAGAAGTTTTAAATGTTGATATCAATTTTCCAAACAAAATGAATCTTAAAATCCATAATATTAATACATCAAGATATGCATATTATAAAAGTTTAAAATATTTAGTTGTAAGTTTATTTAATTTCACTCACAATGCATATATTTATATATATAAATGTAATTTTGATTATATATATATATATATATAAAAGAATAATATATTCATCTAATGAAATTACTTAATGTCAAGAGATAACAAATTTTTTCAACAAATAATATTTTAGGAATTGTTTAATGTCATCCTTTACTATGGAGTTTGTGAGGCTTTTTTCATATTTTTGCAATGTTGATTTTTTTCTTCACACTAGTCAAAATAATTAGATATTTTTGATCTTCTAGATTATGGTTGATGACCTCCTTCTTATAGTATCTTAATAGTGAGGATATCTTCTTGAATTTAAATGCAATAAAATGCAAAATATTATTTTGATTTGCACAATGTCCTCTTCCTTTATGCTCCAATGATTTACCCAACACTTGATATCTTTATAGGAACCTAGCCTGAAGACTCTTATGAAGCTTAGTCATTTTGGTGCTCCAAATGGAGGAAAGACTCACTTCTATGAAAATGATAGGATGGAATGTATTTTCTTTGGTTATGAGATTCTAAATTATAAAACACTTTTGAATTTACTCTATCTTTCACCAGAAAATATTCTGACCTCAAAATTTACAATATATAATAAGAGTAACTAATTTCTCTAAAAAAAAATTATTTTTACCACATAACCACTCAAAATACAATAATATATATTTAAATTTAAATATAAACCAACTCTCTCTATAATAAAAATTACTTGATTAATCCAATTAAAAATAAATATATGTCAACAACATAGTTAAGTATCCATATGAAACTTCCTTATTCATTTCACTATAATATATAGTTCTATTTTTATAGAACTAATTAGCTAATCCGATTAAAAATAAATATATGTCAAAAACATAATTCCGTATCCATATGAGGCTTCATTGTTCATTGCACTATAATATATAGTTCTACTTTATAAAACTACTTGGTTAATCCAATTAAAAATGCATTTCACTATAATATATAGTTCTAGTTTATAGAACTAATTAGTTAATCCGATTAAAAATAAATATATGTCAAAAACATAATTCCGTATCCATATGATGCTTCATTGTTCATTGTACTATAATATATAGTTCTACTTTATAAAACTACTTGGTTAATCCAATTAAAAATGAATATATGTCGAAAACATAGTTAAGTATCCATAATGAGACTTCCTTGTTCATTGCACTATAATATATAGTTCTAGTTACTTGGTTAACATTTTACGCTCTTAGTTACGTACCCATATGAAACTATCTGATGATGTTACTTGGTTAACATTTTATGCTTTTTAGATATTGGAATTCAAAATCACATTTAATGAGCTTTAGGTATTGGAATTAACACAATCACATCTTGGAGGAGGATTTCTGAAGAGTTCATCATTCAAATTAATTGAAAATAAAGATAGTTTTTCCATTTTTCTAAAAATGGGAATTAACTGAAGAGTATTTTATAATTACAGTGAAAGGTGTACACTTATTGAGAATGGACACATTTAATATCATTGGTTGTGATTTCAACCACTAACTTTCTCACTATTATAAAGACATCCCTTTACATGTTTATTTTCTTACTTTTACTTGATCATATTTAGAATTTACTGTGATAGTTAATTGATTACCAAATCTAACTAATTAACAAAAATTAAAATTTTGTTACAATGTGATTACCATGATTACCATAATTAAGGTGAAAGGTGTCAACTTATTGAGAATGGACACATTTAATATCATTGGTTGTGATTTCAACCACTAACTTCCTCACTATTATAAAAACATCCATTTACATGTTTATTTTCTTACTTTTACTTGATCATATTTAAAATTTACTATAATAGTTAATTGATTACCAAATCTAACTAATTAACAAAAATTAAAATTTTGTTACAAAGTGATTACCATGTACAGCAGTGTCTTTCATTTTATGACCACATTTCATTTTTTAGGACATATGAAAGCGTGCGTTTCAATTACCAGCCAAAAACCTTTCCTAAATCTGTTTTACATGCTGGGCCATATGGAAGCGTGCATTTCAATTACCAGCCGAAACCTTTAGTAAATCTGTCTTACATGCTACAGTTTTTGCAAATCGATAGAAGACGATGAGATGAGATGGGACAGCGACAGATCTCCGTATCTTACTATACTAGTGAAATAAAGGCTTCATATCTGAATAAAAAAAAAGCGTTAATGGCCGATTAAGGTTTCTGTGAAGCAATTGTTTTCTAAGTGTTATTAGTCGATTAGGGTTGTTGTATTAGTTATGATTATACAGTGTAATTATCTTCCCTTTGATTTTTCTCTAAAACCTAGTGGACGGAATCGTAATTATCTTCGCTTTGATTTTTCTCTGAATCCTAGTGTACGGAATCAGATTTATCATATTTTGTAATTTTTCTGAAATCGCCATGAATAACCTCTTCCATGCTGTAGAAATTTGTAAACTTCTTTTGTTTCCTATATAGATTCGAGTTCTGGTCTCACTGTTAAATTTACTATGGAATAAATTTCGATTTCAAATTGTGAACAGGCATGGAAATAATTCGTTTCGAACGCTGCCATTAATATAGTGGTGCTTAAGTGTCTGAAAGAAGGTATGCTGCTTCTAACCCTAATTCATAATGATCTGCTTCTAACCCCTATGAGATACAAAGCTGCTTGCATTCATGGTTCAAGCATAGATTGATCAAAATATGTTTTAATGATCTAGCAAAGCCTTTCTGTTATAATAGGCCTTATTGTTCGAAATTCCATTGACATGGGCAACAAATTTTTCTTTCGAAGGGAGAGATTTCGATTTTGTAAGAGAGAGGAAGTGATACAGAGAAGGCAATGGTGGGTGGTCAGAAACCTCTAAATAAATCAACCCCCTGTGCTGCATGCAAGCTGCTCCGACGGAGGTGTGCCCAGGAGTGCCCATTTTCCCCATACTTTTCTCCTGACGAGCCTCAGAAGTTTGCCTTTGTTCATAAGATATTTGGAGTTAGCAATGTTTCCAAGATGCTCATGCTGCACCTCAAATCCCTTTACTATTTTGGCCATGATTAAGGTTTGCTTGAGTTGTCCTCGAATATTATTGGGTGTATGTGTGGATTTCAGATTTAATCATGCATAGATTCACATGAAGAAGAATTTTGAACAGTTTAAGTGGAGAGTAGGTTTTTGAAAGAAATTTGGGACAGATAAAAATGGTTTAAAGCTATATATATATATACAATAGAGGAACGAAGAGTGTATTGACGAAGAGTTCGCTTTACTCAGGATTGAGAACTGTTTGAAGTTTCTTCCGAATCTAAGCGACAATCAACGTGAAAGAATTCGTTTCTGTGGTGTCAATTACCAGTCAACATTTTTCAACGTTTACCAATCACGAATTTGTGACACGAGTTTGTGACTGTGCTAGTTTAAAATCGATTACCAATCAACATCTTTCGGCATTCACCAGCCACGAGTTTGTCACTGTGCTAGTTTAAAAAACATAATAAACAGAAAAATAAAATTATTTAATGGATACAATTCGAGGTCAATTTATTTTGAACTTGGGTTTCTTCGACAACTTAACAAAGGTTGTTCTCTTTCGAGGTTTTAGTTCCAAAGGGGCTCCCCTTTGATATTACAAAGTGACATATATATACGAAGGTGCCAAAACCTATAACACAGATGTTTCTCTATGTTTCCTTATTACAAACGTCGCAAAATTTATAATATCTAAATTTGTCAGCTCATGATGTAGTGAAGCTAGACTTATTGATTTGTCTACAATTCTCACCTTCGGACAGAACTGCATCATACAGCCCCGTAGGGGGAAAGAACACACAGTATTCTGATTGCTTGTTATTCAACAATAAGGAAGGAGGAGGGCCAGGCCGGTCTAATACGGCTTCTGTCCTATGTAATTCCCGCGTGGAAAGTAATTGCACGTCATGAGAATCTGGCCGTTGTAGTAAACAACCCTTGCACAGCCAAGACTTCTTGTATTCTTCCACAAGATCTGCGTGTAGTGGCTGCACATCCTATTTCCGACGCACGAATTCCTACTGTTATCGTAGTACTTCTTCTCACTAACCCACGCAACAACGACATCATAGGGCTGCCAATTCTTGCCACTTCCCCAGAATATGTTCTCCCCATACGGACCGAACGAGTGCCTTAATGCACAATCACTGCGTCTCCTCTCTGCGTACCACCATGCATAAGCGACAACCCTTGCTTGGTTCTGTAGGATCAAAAACTGTTGGGCTAAATTGTTGTTATACACAGGTAAACGCTTCTGGTATATGGCCGTTGTTCTGTTGAAACTGTCAAGCTTCCCTGGTGAGGGAGGCCGTGGTGCTGCTGGAGGACCTGCTGCATCCACAGCAAAATGGAGCTGCAGCAAGTAAAGTAGGCAAGTGCAGAGAGCAATTTCTGAACAGACTGCTTTTAACATTGTGTGCTTCATTCATTCAGTCTGCTGCCCCCTAATCGAGAGGGATGTACCGAAAATCTCAAGGTACGCGTACGTTTATAATTTTATTGAAACCGTTCAAAATCGAGAATGCTAATGACGTTCAAACAAATGAGCGGGCCTATAAAATTTTCATCCACATTCTAACATGGGAAGCACGAATCCCTCTGTATTCAACAATTTCTGTAGATAATTCAATCTTATAACAACATGAATCTTCAGGATTCAAAGGATAATTAAAGCACGATATCAAAAGCTGAAACTCAACGTGCCGTACATGACTTTACACATTCAGCTGGTTTGTTTGTGGGGTCACTGGCTATGGTGATAGATATTGAAACATTCAACTACGATTCAGAACACAAATTCAACCCGACGTCACTCAGCATCTAAATAACTAAAATAATTTCCAGGAAACCACATCGACCAAGCATAAAAGGAAATAAATAATTGAATCTGATCAAATCTGACGGACTACCCAAGGTCTTAAACATGTGAACGGAAATAAATAATTGAATCTGACCAACGACCTAAGGCAATAAGCATGCCTAATGTAATCGAGATAAAGATGGCCAGCTTACTTCCCATAAACCAAAAATAAGCAAATACCAAAAATAACAAATAGTTAACTATGTAATTTGCATGCTTTTTCAAAAAAAAACATCTATCATACTAGTATACAATGAGTAATTACTGCTTATACCTATTGACAATGGGCAGATTTAATAGGGGTTTAGAGATTAATAACTTTTCTATAGACATGATTAAATATGGCTGGAATATTCTTAGTAGTCATACAAAATAAATGACTATTATTTCAATCATTAACTTCCTAGCTATTATAAAGACATCCGTTTATGTGTTTACTTTTTTACATTTACTTAATCATATTTAAAAATTACTTTGATAAATAATCGATTGCCACGTAAGTGATTAACAGAAATTAAAATATTAACACAAGATAAATGAAGGAAAACAATTAATTTGTTAATCAATAATAAAATTTAATATATTTTTTTAAGGATTTGTTTCATCTTATCAACCTTTAGGCGTTCACCAACAACTAATATTTAGCTATTATACTAGTATATATAAATTTTCAAATTAAATGCGCAACTTACAAATATCTTCTTCTACATTATTTTTCTGATGTATGTTTTGAAAATGTAAGTTTTAAGAGTGAAACATATTATACTATTGATAATGCTTTTGGAACAAAACTATATATTTAATTTTTTGACACCTGTCATCATCGAGAACAACATCCAACAAATATCTTCTTTTACATTATTTTTCAATTCAATATTTAATTTTAAAGATGTATCTGATGTAAGTACTATTGATAATGCTTTTGGAACAAAACTATATATTTAATTTTTTGACACCTGTCATCATCGAGAACAACATCCAACAAATATCTTCTTTTACATTATTTTTCAATTCAATATTTAATTTTAAAGATGTATCTGATGTAAGTTTTGAAGATGTTAAATGTATGTTTTGAAGATGTAAGTTTTAACAGTGAAACATATTATACTATTGATAATGCTTTTGGATCAAAATTATATATTTAAATTTTTTTTGACACCTATCATCATCGAGAACAACATCCAACTCAAAAGTAGGACGAAGATTTACATTTTATTGATCCAACTATAATTTAACATCTCTAATTAGCTGTATCATGTTGCTTGTACACTTTTTGAACATTTATATTACAATTTTAACATCTATAACTAACTTACTTGTACACTTTTTAACATTTATATTATAACTAATGGTATGAGGAAATTTTGAAATTAAGTATTTTAAAAAATCAATAAATTCAATCAATTGAATTTATTTATTCCTAACTAAATACTAAACATATTTTATTAAAAAACCAATAAACTCAATCAATTGAATTTATTTATTTTTAACTAGATACTAAACATAAACATATCTTATTAGATAGTAGACATATCTTATTAGAATTTTATTTTTCAATTTGATATTAGATTTTTAAATATTGAAACTCTATCGTTACAATTCAATTTAACAGCCCAAATTTTACCTCACTCTTATATAAGTTATCGGTAATTCTCATCTCTACCATGATTTTATATAACTTATTTATAAGTCTCATCTCTATCATATCATATTGCTTCTAAATATTTTAGATATATAATTCAAATGGCATGAACTTGATATATGTTTCTGTCACTTTGTACACATCAGATTTGGTTCTAAATGTTTATCCTATTGTTGATATTAAATATTAAATTTAAATAAAAAAAATTATCTAGTTTTTATATTAGTTTTTTATACATATTAATTGGGTTTAAGTTTTTTATACATGTTAATTGGATTTAGCTTGATTGGTCGGGAGGAATGATTCTTACCCTCTTCACCGATGTGGTTGGGAGAAATGATTGTTATCCTCCTCACCTATGTTGAATTAATGCACGTGACATGTTAAGATCTTAATGAATATGTCCTTGGCTTCAAGCCTCCTTGTTTAATAGCATTGTGACTTGAAGATTCTAACCATCAATTTGTATATCATAAATGTAAAATCTAAGAATAAAATGACAACTGTTCATATACTATCATACATAGAAAAAACAATTTTTTATAAATTTTTATATTTTAAAAATATTTAAATATAATATTTTATTTTTTCAATTATATTTGTTTTTCAAAACTTATATATATATATATATATATATATATTTGAAAAAAAAACATATATATATGAATGAATCTTTGACCAAAAAAACTTATTTTTCATGACTTGATGAGGTAGTGTACCGGTGTTGAAAAGTGATGAGGTTGATATATGATATGGAAAGTCAAGAATGGATAAGTTCCAAAATAGGGTAATCATTTTTCCCTACCCAATAATACTATAGGACAAACCTTGGTAGTCTCGACTCGTTGTTAGGGCCCTAACCTCTTTAAAATACTAAGTCGTTAAACATACTTTTATGTGTTACTATGTATGGAGGTCATATCTATTAAACAAGACCAATGTAGTAGTGTGAAAACAATAAATGTATGGAGGCTTACTAGAATGTTCCTCCTACAAGAAAGTTCCTTCTCTAGAATGTTCCTACTAGGTAGATAATATTATATAATGAAGTAGAAGAAACATAATGAGATATCTTGTAAAGTTAATTGTAATAAGAGACATGATCACTTGAAGGTTACCTCCTCAAAGAGGGAAGAAAACATTTCTTTCATCAATAAAGGTATAACAATTTTTGTTATTATGGTTCTTTATTTGGCTATTATGATTGCAATTTGTCATTTATATAGTAAATCTAGGTCAACTAGACTATTTTTGCTTAACATATTTCAATTTACTAATAAATAACACAAGTGGTATCATAGGACTTTCCTTGGCACATATTTTAGGAAATTCTTTTCTAGGGGAGAGATGTGTTTCGACATCTATAAATAAAAAATGATATGTCATTTAGTAGGTAAAAATATAGTAGATGAAAAACACATGTATGAAATACAAGAGGTTTCACCTAGTTGGACATCCTTGTCACCCCTATCGATACCTCTTTGGGTAGTACCATAGTACCACATCAGAAAACACCTTCATATGGAATCTCATTTTCATGTACCCTAGGGTATATTAGAATTCCCCTAGGTTTCCTGAAACCAACTTTAGATTATCCAATCATCAATCTTGTTGCTATAGTTCACTAAAAATAACACTCACAAAGATTATTGTCTAGTATCTAGGTAATTGGGTAGTATGGTTAAGGGTATGGTCGAGCTTCCTTAGTCATAGCCCTGAGAAATTGGGTCGAGCACGACTTTTGGACCTTACATGTATATCCGATATCTATAGCACATGGCACTCCCTCGTCCTGAAGACCCTCGAAATCATACTCCTTGCTACTAGTCCATGAAACTGCTCTAAGAAAAATATTTTCTTGAAAACTTTTACACAATCAACATAAACCCTAATTCCTACTATGAGTCCACGAAATTCCTACATAAACTACAATATTGGGAATTTTAGCATTTTGTTGGTGTCATATTATTTAGGGAGGAGTATAACTATATATGAGTAAAAAATAAGGAATTTTGGGTCCTCACCACACCCTTATTTGGGACCTATCTCAACAAAATCCTTATGTCACGTTGATCATCATGGTACCACCCTCCAATAAGATTTATTGGTGGATATGCTCACCCCATTACTAGGAACCTATCTCAATCGACCTAGAAAGAAACTTGATGAGCTTTGTACCATTCTCTAGTAACCATTTTCTCATGGACCCCATCCCTATTGCTACTAGAAATAATGGGCTCAAAAATTGATCCTCCACATTGGAAACTCTATGTGATGAGTTGCAACATAAACCAGACTGCACCAATCCTTTGTCGATAAAATTTTTTTTGTATGTCAATGAAAATTTCACTAAATTGGACTTACTCTTATACTATCTATCCTAACTCATGGAAATTTACAATGAATTGAATGGTTTTTCGTACTAGTACTTGTCATCCCAGTAAGACGGAGATGAATCATCCAATCCCATGAGTCCTAACTCTCACCAATTTTTTGGTGACCCTATTAAGAAAATCTTCATTGACTCCCTAAAGTGGACTTGAAAAGAATTGATGACCCTAATCCCACAGAATAAGTCACTCAGATGTAACATTATTTTTCCCTACATGGAATCATTGATAACTAAATTAAACCTCATGTGGGTGTCTTATATTTATATTCTAAATGTTGGTATGTTAACAATGGAATAACAACTCCCATTGGGGTTATATTAGTTGGACATAATTTTTCTTAGAGATTTATGAATGTGTTGAACTAAATACTCATTATTTGGGTCACTTGACCAAACTTAAACAATCTATTATAGTCTAAGATTTCATATCCCCTTTTGAGAAACTTATTTTCCACACTGAAGGCATGTTATAGACCTTCTTCAAGAAATCATTTATTAGTAGAATAAAATAATATATACACTCCCAAGTTTTAATGTCTTTCCCTAATACTTCTGTGGAATCCTCTCAAAGAGCTAGGGAAGCCCAAAAGGTGGTGAATTCCTAAATAAATAAAAGCATCCTTTATTCCCCATCCCAATCCCATTGATCCCTCTACGTCATCTCCTCCTCTCAAGATCCATAATTTAACCTATGCTTAAATGACATAGAACCAACTTAAAGGTTTTTGTTATAATTATGAGGAGAAATATTTTCTTGGGCGTAAATGTAAGGAAACATAAATATTTATGGCCACTTTAGAGGACATTTTGGGGGTGAAGTTGAATCTATATACCTAAGAAACATATTCCTCCTCTAGCTAAAAAAAATTCCTCCCTCTTCTCGAATGGATGTGTAACCTAAAATATCCCTTAATTCCTTGCTTAATACTTCAACTCACCAAACCCTTAAATTCATTCGCTTCATCAAACATCATAAATTCATTATCTTGATTAACAATGATATCAACCATAACTTTATTCATTGATGAGTATCCCAAGATACACACCACTACATCCATACTATCCTATGAATAACTTTCATATGACGATTTCTAAAGGAGTGTGTGATGAAATTTGAGGGTCATTCTAAAAATGTCTTTCTTCAAATGGTAACTATTTCTTTAAAAGCCACATGTTCACTATTGAAATGGGTGGTTTTGACATTGTTTTGAGTGATGAATAGTTAATGAAATCACATCCCATCATGATTGATTTATAGGAATTATACATGAATTTATAGTAGGAGGGGCATTGCTACATATTCCAAAGAATCATAACTATTTTTATAGATATTTAATGTATGGAAAAAATATTAAAAAAATTTATTCATGAATTGTTTCCCAATTGTATATCATCCAATCCTTCGAGACGCTTTCTCAATCCATCCATTTTGAAATGCAAATAGTCTTTGGATAGAGATATTCATGGAGATATTGTGGAGATTGTTAGGACAATAAGTGAAGTTATGGAAGAAGATATTCATGAAGATATTCTTAGAGATATTGTGGAGATTGTTATGCTATATTGAATAACTTTTTATGAGAATCTTAAGCATTAAGAGAAATATATTATCATTTTGTATATTAATGATTATGTGAGATTTGTGTGTATATTTTTATTCATATGATGATTTCTGTGTGTTATTATTTGTTGCCATGTTACTCTTAATTATTACATTTGGTATCAGAGCGAGGATTCGAGACTTCACGCCATTCATATTCCACTTTGTATATGATCGATTGTATTCTTCCTGCGTGGGAAAAGATTATATTTTTGCCGCAGGAGATCTGAATGTTCGGTGGCCGAACTACGATATTAAGGGAGCTGCCATAGAAGACCACTGTCAAAGTTGTCAAAGTCACCATTTCAAGAAGAAAGGAACTGTGTATATCTGGTGCTGACAGTAGCTGTGCAAATTAATGAGTCGCAGTGTAAATACATGACAGTGCCGTCACAAGAGGCTCAAGACCAGTCCGCTGTCACATTCTGGTTCCTGACTACTGTAGTTTGTTTGTTCGTGGATTAAATGAAAACAACTCTATGGAGGAAAGATTTGTGATTTCTTAGCGGTGAAATGTGTGCTAACATGATTAAAGTGGACACGCATTTGACAAAGAATGCTGAAAAGAGTTCTTTTCTGTTTAAGATGGAGGGCTTACTATGGCGAGCCTCAAAACTCAATCCAGTGAGATATGGAATCAAGAAGCTGCAAATAATGATAACCTCGTATCAGTGAAAAATCCTATCAAGGATTATCTCACAGCTGAACCAACCAATGTGTACATTCAGAGTTCTGATATTGTTGCATGAGCACAGATAATTTTAAATGTCCAATGAATTGTAAATTTATTACAATATTGGAAATATGTTGGTAAAAAGATATGAAAAATCAGATGGATAGGAGGGAGACAATGTTGAGTGGATCAGATCGATCAAGGACTCCTAGGCTTTCAATTCTCATTGTTGTTACATCTGGAAATAGAATGTCTTCCAGAAGACAAAGGTGTCATTCATTGTACAGATCAAGACTGTCTTGTTGTTCTCACAAGACAAGGATGTATTTCATTGGTACGTGTTTATTTCTTGATGCGCTCAAAATTAGTATTTTATCTTCAATGTTTAGAGAGGAAGTCAATCGATCCAAGACTTGTACAATAAAGGCATTGACCTCCACGTAGAGTTTATCAAATTGCATGTGGAATCACTCGATCTATACACAATTGCACCATAAATTCTATAGATCAACGTTGCCGAGAAGTTTACTTCCATGCTCTTTTCCGTTCACTGGAGAAATTCTGGCTATCTCATCAAATAATTTTTTTTTAAAGGATAAATTTAAGGGATGAATGGATGTCTGTCTGCCTGGTTGTCGAGTGGGAAGTACCCTTGAGGATCACTAATGAGATTGAGACAGAGAACCATTTATGTTGTTACAATTGGAGGAGAACCCCTTCCAGTCTGCAATCAATGTTTCTCATCGCACCCATCAAAGATCTCAATTTTGTGCACACGCACATAGTTTGCGTTGAGCTTTGCAAGGTGTGAGTGCAACGTCATGGCCATCGCTTGAGATCTCAATTGTTAAGGGAGTCGAATCACTGTATCTTCATGTTCTTTCAACAACAAACTATTAGTCAAATCTGTGATGGTGGAGCTTGATATCAACCAAAGTGATTCAACTGTTGATGAAGCCATGGGAGCTCCTTAGTAGTGTTTTCACAGAAAATTGTTTGTAGAAGATCCACCTGTCATGCGAGACATGGCAGAACATCGTGTGAGAAGGATTCAGAACATCGATGCAAACGTGATGGTTTTCGATGGGAGATTTAAGTTAATAGAGTGGAATTGTATTTGGTAATGAATAGAGTCAAAGCTAAAGGATACAATGCATAAGTTTTAAAGTCAAAGTCAATCTTCTAAAAATAGGTTATAAGGGTTGAGAGTATAGTATTGTTGAGAGTGAATTAATGTAAAGTCATTTATTGAGTCAAAGTCAAGTTCAAATGTGGGTCTTATTGAAGTCAAGTTATTTATTTAAGGAGGTAAAGTTTGAGTCAAGTCAAAACTTACATTTGAAGTATTAATTTTGGGTGCATGCCAGGTGGTACTCTATACCCAAATATTATTACTCTATACCCAAATATTATTGTTGTTGCTTGAAATAAGGGTGCATTATTGGTTGTACCCTTGTGTTTATTTTTGAATAAGCGAGTGTGATTACAAGTGAGCGTGATTCCACAATTCATAATGGGAAAAGGAGGAAAAATACTTCAAAAAACTAATCAAGAAATTGAATTATTACAACAATACCTTAAAGATGCTTTGCAAGAAATAGATAGATTACAAAAACAAAATCAATCAATAATTGGAAAAGTTGAAGAGTTCATAATGAACTATACCATGAATTTGTTTGCTCTGCTACAAATCAAATTGACACACTAGAAGAAAAATTGACATCATTAGATAAATTTATGGATGATATTTTTAAAATTGGAGATAAAAAGGACAAATTGATAGAATCACTACAACAAGAACTATGGGCAAAGGAGAATGTATTGTCAGCACTCATAAATTAAGTAAAACAAATACAACAATAAAAAGTAAATATTGATGCAATGTGTGATATGTGTGATCTATTTCAGAAGAATGATGCAGTTTGTGATACTAGTGACTTGATTCAGAAGATTGATAGAAGATTGATAGTTCGGGTGATTCTTGTTTTCTGGTTGGTGATAATAATGTTGATGTACATATATCTCTCTATTGTTAGGAGACTCCAAATGATGTTCCAAATGATGATGGTCAAAATGATGATGATCATGATGATAGTGATGATGTTGAAATAGGTTTCTTTGAAAAACATACTAAGGGAATAGGTTCAAAACTTTTGAATAAAATGGGTTATGATGGTAAATATTTAGGCAAGAATTCTCAAGGTATCTAGAAGCCCATACAAGTATATGTAAGACCAAGAAATGAAGGCCTTGGTTATGAAAGAAACACAAGAAATGGAGACATCAAATTTGTGAAAGTTGAATCATCGACAACAAATGAATCATTTACAAGTAGAAGTAGAAGCAATGAACCTGGTGCAACAACCACAACATCCAACCAAGTAAAAAAGCATGAGTAGAAGAAAGAATGTTCCAGTCAGTGTGGAAGAACAACACATGCCAAAGAAAAATGTTGGAATTTATATCCATGCAGTGTTTGTGGTCTTAAAAATCATGATAATCAAAAGTGTTGGAACAAAGAAATTCGAAAGCCTCATATACAAGTACAATGTGGATGGATAGATGTTCATGAATGGAAAAATGTTATGTTCATGTTGAAAGGATTTTATAGGTTGAAGTGTTCAAATGAACGACAATATCTCCCATATAAATTTCATGACTTAGTTGGTCCCCCAAAGGTCAGTTGTCATTAAAGTCAGTTGCACATGTTTAAGAAGGAGTTGTCAATTTATTGAGTCATTGATTTGAGTCATTGGTTCATGGTATCCCAAAAACCACTTTGTAATGTCAGATGTAATTTTGTGGTCAGCTGAAACCACTTGATTTAATGAATGGTTAGTGACAATGTGAAACCACTTTTTGTTTGTAATGGTTACGGATAAGACGAGAAAACCTAGGATATGATGTATCGGTTGAGGGAAAGTCATAGAAAACCCATGGGAAGGTCAAGGGTAAGCTAGAAATATTTTATATGAATATGATGTAGTTTAGATGATTGACTCAGATATAGCTCAAGAAGACAACATCAAATGAAGAAACAAGCGCAGATTAAGAAGAATGAAGATGATGCAGAGATGATGTATAAGACTAAAGGTGATGCAGAATACAAAAGACACAAATGAAGACAACTCAAATATCCGGTTTGAGTCACAAGTATTCATTAAGGGAGAGTATGAAGGAATAATTCTTACTTGTGATAATTATATGATTAAATTATTATTAATGAAAGTAGACTTATTCTATAAGTCTACGTATGATCAAAGATGACGAAAATGAATGAAGTTATGGATGGAGATATTCATGGAGATATTCTTGGAGATATTGTGGATATAGTTGTAGAGATTGGTATGCTATATTGGACAACTTGTTATGAGAACCTCAACGCTATATTATGAGGTATCATGAATGTATTGTATGTAAGAGAAATGTATCATTATTTTGTACATTAATGATTATGTGATATTTGTGTGTATATTTTTGTTCATATGATGATTTATGTGTGTTATTATTTGTTTATATGTTGCTCTTAATTTCTACATTGGGGTGTGCATGATCATTCTATATTCTCATGCCAAGTAGCTTCATAACCAATATATTCTCTTATCGATGCCCATTTTCCTAAAAAAATGAAATCAAAAAGATAGTTTAATAGTTGCTAACTATTGGTGTCATCCACCATAGTACAAGTCCTTATTTGTTATTGATTGTCCTTGTACTAAAGAAATAAGACACTTGGCACATGTTTATTGACCCTTGAGCTCTTAACAAAATAAATATCAAAGATAACTTCTCCATTCCCATCATTGAATATAGGCTTGGATGAGATCAAAGGTGCTTAATTCTTCAAAAACTTGATATATATTCTCGCTATCAATAAAAGAAAATGAAGGAGGATTATATTCCCAAAACTAGTTTTCATACTCATGAAGGCCATTAATTATTCTTTATGATGCCTATTGGCCTTTGCAATCAACCTTCCACCTTCTAGAGTCTCATGAAAAACATATTTAGACCCTTTCTCGATTATTTTGTCCTCATATTGTTTGATGAAATCCTTATATATAGTAAAACTTGGCATGACCATGTGAACCATGTGGATTAGGTCTTACAAGTACTTTATAATCATCAAATCTTTTTGAAGAGATTCAAATGTGCCTTTGGTGTTTCTAAAGTACAATATTTGTTCATATTAATAGTAATTATGGTTTCTGAGTGGACCCAAATAAAATTGAAGAAATGAAGGATTGACCATGTCCCAAAACTCTTAAAATATTACGACGTTTTCTTGGTCTCATCGATTACTAAACTTTTTTGTCAAGAACCATGGAGATATTACATCTCCCCTTAACACCTTGCTTAAAAAAATCCCTTCAGTTGGAATGAAGCCACATATCAAGCCTTCTAGGGTGTTACAATAGTGTGAAATAATAGTTACAATAGTGTTCTACCATGCGTATTAATTTATTGTGTGTATTATTTTATTGTTGTGGTGGATCGTGGATCTAAAAAGTGCATGCTCATTTTTTGTTGAGCATAATTATTGTAAAAATCAATGATGGCGAGGAAGATATTGATGCAAGGTGCAACTATCTGCAAAGGTTGAGATCATTGTTGGTGAAGATATCTATGCATACGATGTGTCTTTCTTGTAAATTAAGAACCAATTAGTATAAGAATTGTTGTCCATATTCATGCAGATCTGTGTGTGAGCCTGAATATTTTTGTCTTCTTCTATAAGAGAACCATCATTTAACACGTGAAGAGTTATAGCTACCAGGGTTGGGACAACTTACTTAGTGGCTTAGAGTTTAAATATTTGTTTTCTTATCTTTCGTTGAGTGTAGGCCAGGAACACATCACAATAATTTTCAACAATTGTTTGTAGGACTTAACAACAAAGGAACATTGTTGTTACGTATGATTGAGAAGGGTGATCCACCGATGTGATCATATCCAACTGTTGCTTTCCACTAGCTACATATTGCAGTTCACCCGAACCTGTCGACCCTTGAATTGATCAATGACATAAATGTAGAAGGATTGATTTCATTTATATGTTGATGGCTACAGGATTCCATAGATTGTAGAAAGTAAGGCACACTGCTACTAATATTCATTGTTTCCAACCATCTTGCTTATGGAGACTTCATAGTTGACAAAGGTAAAAAAAAAAAATCTACTCAAAATTTATGAGTAACGTATGACATTGAGATGATCAACTGCATAATCATGAGGGTCGATTGAACAACTGAATAGAATGAAGTGTCTAATTTACTGCAATAAATATGGTAAAAACTTCTGAATTTGAGCTACTGAAGGTTTACCACATGTTGAAGGAAAAACAAAAGATTCAAATTGGTTGGAAGCATCCGTAGAAGTTCTACCTTCTTTTCTACTTATAAGTAAGTGTGAGTTAAAGTTTAGTTTGAGAGATTGTGAATTCCATGAATTTATTGAATATTGCATGAGATATTGGAGTTTGAAACACACTGAATCTAGTCAACTCAATGTGTATGAGCAAAAATTGTTAGAATTGACTACTCTAACAAGGTGCAGGAGAACCAAGATGGTGGATTCATATATTGTGTGTGGGTGTGTTATTTATGTGTAAAGGAAAAAAAAATTCTTGTTACTTTATATAAACTGGAAACCCCGGTTTCAAGAACAACGATTCTTATGAGGTCATCTTGTATGATCAAATTTTGAGGACATTTTGTAAGTAGAAAACCTTTCTGGAAACTGACCAATAGCTGAAAGTGAAATATCTGACAGATGGAGGTATGTCTATAGGATGCTTCATTACTTGACAAATTTTCTCATGGAAGCCCCAGTGAGACGATTTTTTCAATATTGTCTATTGTACAAGTGCAAGAATGATGTTCTGAAACAGTTATACTTTAAATGAGTTGAAAGGAAAGATCGAATATGAGAATGAGAAAGAGCGGATTCCATAGGCGTCAGAGTGGGTGTATGCATTGATGAAGATTATGCGAGACAAAGTGTTGTAACCTTTTATGTTATTTAATTTGTGAATTTTTGTAATGTAGGCATTAATGAGGGGTGTTAGAGATAATGCCTAATTAATGATACATACTAGATGTTATCACCGAAATTTCATCCACAAATGGTTACAAGAATCCAACATCTTCAAAACATGCATTAGTTCACTCATGGACCATAAATGCATTTCCAAAAGGTTCAAAACTATACAACCGGTTATAGAATCAACATGCACTAAGACTACATAGGGAGCGCGCACACATGCGCCATCCAGAAATAAAAGGAAAGACCACATGCGCACAATGCATGACTCTCGATGCAAAAAATCGTGCACCCCTAAGAATGGCACATTTATGATATTGGTCAGCCTTTCACCCACTTCTGGTTCAGCTTCCATGTCGATTTGACACGCAAATATCGATTGAATCCAACTGGGGGGATGGTCAAATACCTAAGGGTGCCCTAAAGGGCCCCTTGTTCACACTAAGAACTAGTTGCATAATGCCTCAAAGCTATGCTATAAAAGGAGGCCATGGGTGCACTATTTTTCCAAGGAATTCATTTGTACTATTATGCTACTTATATTCTCTTGGAGAATCCTCTTTTCTCATCAAGAGTATACAAGCACCATTTCATTTAGCCATTCATATCACCTCTTGAGTGAATGTGCCTTGGATTCTCTTCACCATTTCATTCTAGTTTGTTATTTGGGGGTCCAAGAGCCCTCCCTTGGAGCAAGAGGGTCCCATATATCTCCCTTTCTCTTTGGTGTTTTCCCACTAATACAATCCTATCCATTGGTGGCATGCGTGTTGTTTATTTTCAATTTTAATGTTCTTATGCACTCTATTTTAGTTTCTTTTCTTGTTCTTAGCTTAGTTATTTGTTTATTCTTTATTCTTGTTCTTTCTAACTCTTTATTTCACTGTTGTCTTGCCTAGCTAACCCAACTGAGCTTGTAAGCATCCTTATTTTGCTCATTTAGGTGACAAAAGGGGTGCAACAGATTGACGACTCCACTGGGGAAAGGTATCAATTTCCTCCCCCATTTGGGTTATTTTAGCTATTCTTTTTGTTTATTTAACTTGCAGGAACCATAACGGACCGTGGAACATCAAAGCTAAGCTAAGAGAATTTCATCTGAAATTTTCTTCATGACCGTGGAACATAAGTGCGCGGGTTTTTTGACCCAAGAGCATGTCTTCAGTGCACGTGCGCTCAACCTAGTATTATTCTTAGCGCATTTTGTGCACCTGCACCAAAGGGACATTTTTTAATTGTGCATTGGTCATTTTTTAATTGTGCATTGGTGCCACGTGGGCCTCTGTCTACTCTATGACCCATGCATCTCCTCAAAAATTCACACATTGTAAGGTTTTTTGTGATTTTTGGAGGGTCTGTAGCCTTCTTAAGCTTGATTCTATGCAAATTTTAATATGCACCACACTTAGCTTCCCTCTCTACATGAAGGGATAGTCAAAACATAGGCACTTAGGGGGTTAAAATCATTATTTTTTATCTTTTACTTTCATGTTGCCACATGGATGGCTTGCTTTGATTAAAGTTTAAGTTGGAGTCATTCTATATCACATATAAAACTTGCATTGGGACTAGAAATTGGATATCAATCGTTGAGTATACTCTTCTCTCGCGCCCCATAGAGATCTTGAGAATTAGAAAGAGATTGACAAAAAATTTCATCTCCCTTAAAAAGTCAAAATCTTTAGGAGAGGAAAATAGACCCCTTGGGACTCCTCTTAGTTTATTTTTCAAACATATCTTAAGATTGTAACAGGCTCATATATGCCCACATTCTACAAAGATAGGATAGTGTTGAAATTTACTTTCTTAGATTAAATCACTAGGGAAGCTTAAAGGTTTTGTAACGGGCCCATACATGCCCACATGTGCACAATCTAGGATAGTTTTGAAGCTTTCATAGATTAAATCACACTAGGGAGTTAAAGGATTAGTAAGGACCCATATGTCCACATGCTAGTTTTTTAGGGACTCCAAAATTTCGCAAGGTTGTACCAATGGAATTTAGTTAATTAGGTAATCAAGACTTGTAAGGACCAATTGAAGTCCACATGCAGGAAGGTGACACCTAATTTATTAAAAATTTGGCACACTTTCACTTGTTCACACAAAAAGTCACTACTCACTCACATAGTTTTCATCTCGAAAAGTGGAGGTTGAAGTAATTTTCCTCCAAAGGGATTCCAAAACACCCCACCCCTTTTCTTGACGAAACTATCCACTCCCACTTAATTTCAATGAGATTGGCTCACACCCCCAATCTCTCAAACAACCACATCTAAAAATTTCAAAAAACTCACTAAGTTTCCTCCACAAGAGGTGCCAAAATAATTTTTTTAGTCTAGGTAGGATCTCGGGGATAGGCATCCAAATAACTCCCCATTATCTAGTTCTCACATCTTTAAACAGTCGAAGTTGTCGAATAGGGAACTTTAAAATCCTCCAAGTCAAGTGTTCCTAACACCATAAGGCAGGGAGATACTTGTGAACAGTCGAAGGTTGAGGTCAGGTTGTTCTATGTGTCCCCCCTTGAGGCACCCACCTCTTGGATGAGATCCAACCTGTGACCCATTTCTTAGGCCGAAAATCTAAATGTCTCACTTTGGATGAGGTACCTAGTGACCAAATTTTAGTATATCTACCTAGGTGGCAATTATGGGATGCAATTGCATATTGATCGGGTTTTGTGTGGCTATTGGGAAATATCGTCATATCTTTCGGGATATGCACCCTCTAACCCTCATTATAATTGATTACTTCATCCTTCACTAGTTCCTCTTTTGGTGGCTTCAGACCCCACTGTTGAGTGCTATTGGAAGGTCCAGTGCTATTTGAGAGGAAGGACGTTATGTGTTTTAGGACATGATCATTTGTTTTTATTTGTTCTCCCACGTGGACAAAAGACACCTACCCATATATATGCTTCTATATCAATTTATTTATGTATGATGCTCTTGTGATTACATGCGATTGTGAATTATATTGTGAAGGTCAAAAAATTATAAAGGCTCTTATTCATTTATCTTCTCTCATCACCATTCACACACATCCAATTTTCTAGTCGAACATCATAGGGGACCCAAAGAATCCCTGTCATTCCAGACGCTTGCTAAATCTCCCTCCCATTCTAGGGGGAGTTCCTAGTCTTTCCCACTCATCGGCTCCACCTTCTCACACCCCTGTGAGTGCTATTGTTTAAGGATCTACTTTGCTCGGTTCCAGTTTACTTGGGTCCACTTCCCAAGATCAACCATCCACCCACTTTCCTGTACAAGCAAGAAGGGGGCACACTTCTTCCCCAGGGGGAAGTACAACCCCACACATCCCCCCTCATGGGTCAGGGACACACATCACTCACAACATGGCCAGAACAAACCCTCTTTTGGGGTTAGGCACACAAAACATTCCCACCATGCCTAGCACTAATCTCCCACCACAACGCCAGATGACATACTTGGCTTCCCTCAACATATCGGATCTGACTAAACTCATTAATGATCCTATATTGCATGATGCAACATGGCCTGCAATGCCTACCAAACTGCTTTCATACATCCCCAAGTTTGAAGGAAAGGCGGGAGATGATCCTGCCAACCATATCATGACCTTTCACTTATGATTATTGTCAAACAACATCATGGACAACTGTGTCTGATTGAGGTTATTTCAACGCACATTCACTAGCCCATCAACCAAATGGTATGTAGTTAGGGTCCCATACGACCTTTGAATATTTGGCCAAAGAATTTTTGACCTTATTTCAACTCCCAATCCATCATGACAATGGTCTTGAACTATTCTCAGAGTTTAAACAAACCTCTACTACACACATCACCAACGACATTCATGAATGGTGTCGGTGACGTAGTCTATGCAAAGTAAAAGCCACCAAGAAACAATGCCTTAATTGGTTTCTCAAATCACTTGTTTCTCTCCTTGCCAAAGATGTGGTCTCCACCTTCCCCCAATAGGAAGAAGAAGCCATCGGCAAGGCCCATCAGTTTGAACTCATTTATTCATAGTCATGATATTTGTATATAGTACTACTTGATGCCCCGAGACCCATGCCATTTGGCCAAGACAAACCTAGGATGTCTCACTCAGTGGAGGGATTGATTGGTACCACTACACACCAAAATTTACACCCCCAACAACCACCTATATATGCTACACCTCAATATCCACCAGCATATGGAAGACCCCCTCATTATCATCCTCCCCCTTATCAACAACCATACCCCTTGACCTTCCCTTCATGCATCAGCGGACCACCGCCAACATCCATAGTATGCCCAGTGGCCCAATCAAGTTCTGGTACCCCCTCTACCTCTACCTACACCCTAAGAAATAGTGAAAGTGCCATGCCTTCCTATGCACCCAATGCATCGTTACCACCAAATAATCTGTACTTTCCATTTCTCGGTCCTCCCCAACCCATTATTTCTCCACAAGGAAAACCACATGCTAGGGTTAATTTTGTTCATCCCTCTCCCGTTCAACAATATCAAAATTTTGAATAGTTGAATATGACTAATCCATCCCATCAGTCAAACAATGCCAAAAAGAAAGGAAAAACTGAAACAATAATAATCCCAGACCAAGAGGAAACTAGAACCACACCCAACAGAACCAACCTATTGGGGGAAACCAGAATCAGGGGAACCAGTACCCCCAGGGGGAAAATAACAACAAATGACAAGGGAAAAACACCAACAATCTTTGGAAAAACTTCCCTTGTGCCTTTTGTGGCGAGTATGGTCATTATACTCACCATTTCCCTCAAATTTTTTATTTTAAATGGATGAAAGAATCCAAAAATGGATGACGTCCCCCAGTACCACCTGCTCCCCAGCAGACCCCACAACAATATGTGCAACAAGCCCCCATAGTTGTGTTACAAAACCCCATACCACACCAAGGGGTAATGAACACCTAACAAGAGATGCATCTGGCCCCACCAAATATGGGTCAATACGCCAACCCATGCACTCCTACAGATCATACTATCCTCCTCACTAGTGATGAAGAAGTCCTTCTACAAACGTGCAGCCGTCAATACAATGCACTCTCTCACCCTCCTCCCACTACCTCAGAAGCCACCCCAGTCACAACTAGCCAACCTTTGATGATCCCTCACCCTAATACCAACAGACGCCTCTGTATTCCTTGCATCCCATTACGACAGAATTCCACCAACCCTCAGGCTAGGGCGACCCACAATTATAGTCTAGTCGATGACTTGGTACAATCCCCCATAGCCATGTCAGTTTTAGAAGTTATTCAAACCTATCCTACTCAATGAAAGTCATTAATTTTCGCTCTGGGGGACGTCAACCTTGCTGATACTCGACTCATCACCTTTGATATCGATAGTGGGGAACCTTGTCTCCCCACTTTGGTCTCTTTCCAAATACCGGTTAAAATCTGGAACATCACAGTTCACCACTGCATTATTGATGAAGGTGCATCCACATGCATCATGTCCAAAACTGTCTGGCAGAAAATTGGCTCTCCTGAGCTCATACCATCCGCCATTACTCTGAGGGCTTACGATGGAAGACCCTCCTCTCCCGAGGGACTCTTCTAAAATGTCCCCGTTGAACTCGGGGGAAAAACTATCCTCATTGAAATTGAAGTTATCGACGCTCCTCTCGACTACAACATCTTCTTTGGACGTAGCTACATGTATGCGATTAAGGTTGTGGCCTCTTCTATGTTTCAAACAATTATATTCCCCCACAAAAAGAGGATCGTCACTATTGACCAAGTGTCACATTATGAGCCCAACCCTTCCTCCAACATTGATAACATCTTACCTCTCATTCAGCCTAATCCCAAGGCCTACCTACTCATCGAAATGGGGCCCAAAAGTTTTAAGGACCCATCCTTGCTAGGGACATACCATGGAGCACCTCTGCTCATCCATCCCTCAACACAAGTATGTGTCAGCTCATCCAACGGAAAAAAAAATTGGAGATACCCTTCCTCCCACAAGGGCTTCATTACTATCTGACGTCCCACTAGTCACAGAGCTCCTTCCTCAAGAATCCCTTGCGAACTCCCAAGTTACGCCTGTTCCTGACTATACCCTCCCCCAGGGCCACATTCCGGTTTGGGAGATAGTTCACCAATCCATCACCCAAATCCGCTTCTTTTGCCTCCCATCGGGCGTACAAGCTTTCCAGGTAACTGCAACACTTACCATTCCCAATATGGTGCTGGCAATTCCAATATGGTATCTACATCCACTTGAGATGGTCTTTTAACCATCCCTCCCCCCCAAAACATAAGGAATCCCAATTTAGATTTCAATACTTACCCCCACCATCCCACCCACACCCCCACTCACTAGAAACCCTGCTACAGCTGGGGGCAGACAAAAGAAGAAAGATCCCACTACTCTACTTCCACCACAAGTTTAGCCTCCTTGTGCACTATGCGAGAAAGATGGACACCCCACTAATAAGTGCCCATCTCTGCCCAAGCTACGCAATTTAATTCAACTCCCATGGGAACCGATGTTTCTTGTCACTTCCTCCAATGCTACCATTGCGACCACTAACATAGGTAACAAAGGGTTTCAGACCAAATTTGCATGTGCCATCTGTACCGAGCATGGACATTACACCCACCATTGCCTGACATTACCTCAATTTCGACAGACTATAATGGTCGTCCACCAGAGCTTCCACCAAGAACCCCCTCCACCTTCATCATCTCACATGCATGTCACTAACATCCACTATGTCACGACCTCATTCAATGAACGTATGAGACATCCTTTCTCATTATGCGAATCACTTGATCATTTCACATATCAATGTCCTATGATCATTGAATACAGGCATCACCAAATGGACCTTATTCAAAACCCTACACCCCTCCCTCCAACAGAACCAATGAATACCCCTACCCCATCACTTGATGTGGTTCATATATTCTTTTCAAAACCTGAGGCACGCCCTACTCCCCCATGGTTCCTGGATGATTTATATGAGTATTTTCCCCTAAAGACCCCCAATTCTCCATTTCATTTCCCCACGGAAATTTTACGCCCAACTACCATTTTCAACCCACAAAATCTTGATATTTGGTTCATGTCGAGCGAACCATCGCAACGCCCATGAATCAGCCCCCCTACCTCTTCAACACCCGAAGACAACTATGCGGTGACAGTCACCAATATTGTTTCCCCGGATCCACTATATTCTCGACAGTTTCACTGCAACGAAGACATCCTCGAGGAATTAAATACCCTTGATTACCCATGGGATCCGCTCCATCACCGAGCACTCTTTCTCTCACAATATACCTTTGTGCCCCTCAGACAAAACTCCATATACACAATCAAAGATAAATATTTTATCCCATCAGGGCATATAGACTGATTCAATCACCCTATCCCTAACCCCAACACTTTTGAGGAAGGTAATATGGCTAACATATCCCCCACTGTCAAAAATCATATTTCCATCAAACCTGGCATCACAGAGGAAATCACTCTTGGCGCCGCCTGCTCCCCCAAAGAACTCATTGCTTACAAAGCTCTCTTCCAGGAATATCAAGACATTTTTGCCTGATCATACACAGATATGCCTGACCTTGATCCCTTTATTATCGAACATTGTATAGACACATGGCCTGATATTACCCCCATCCAACAAAAGAAACGTCCATTACACCCATCCAAAGAAGCAGCCATCAAATCTGAGATTGACAAATTACGCGTTGTAGGTTTCATATACCCCATTGCATATACATCATGAGTCTCCAACCTCATCCTGGTAAAAAAACAATAGGGCACTTTCCATGTTTGTACGGATTTTTGCAATTTCAATCACTCTTTGTCACAAATACAATTTTCCAACAACCTTCATTGACCAAATTATCGATTATTGTGCTGGCCACGAGGCTTTGTCCTTCATGGATGGATTCTTTGGCTACAACCACATTCTGATCCACCCAACCGATCAATACAAAACCACATTCATTACCCCTTGGGGTACCTTTTCATATCGTGTCATTCCTTTATGCCTCAAGAATGTGGGAGCCACTTTCCAATGTGCCATGACATACATTTTTAATGATCTAGCTCAAATCATTCTTGCCTACTTGGATGATCTCACCGCTCAATCTAAAAAACACACTCAACACCTGGATGACTTATGCATTGTATTTCACAGGTGTCATTAGTACAATATCCGATTGAATCCCCTCAAGTGCGTATTTTGTGTCACTGTTGGATGCCTCCTTGGGTTCATCATCTCCCAACATGGCATCATAGTCGACCCCCTCAAGGTCCAAGACATCAAAGAAATTCCCCCACCATGGAATTTATGCCAACTGCAGAGCCTACAAGGCAAAACTAACTTTCTACGTTGCTTTTTCCCTGATTACTCCACTCGAGCACATGGATTCCCTCACCTCTTACATCATGATATCCCATTCCAATGGGACGAACATGCCCAAAACGCTTTTGGTTATCTCAAAGCGGACCTCTCCAATGCCCCATTGATTAGTCCACCCGACTATAACTGCGACTATATCCTCTACTTATTGGCTTCATCCGTCTCCTTAGAAGGAGTTCTCATCCAATTAGGGGATGACGACCGGGAGCATGTCATTTATTTTGTTAGTAAAAACCTTTCAGGGCCACCCTTGAAATACAATCATGAAGACAAAATTTCCCTTGCAGTTGTCCTCGCAATCCATAAATTGCGCCATTACATCCTGCTTCGAACTACCAAAGTCATCACAGATCCCAACCCAATGCACTACTTTCTCAGTCATTGACAAATTCATGGAAAATTTGCCTGATGGATCGTCATCCTTCAGGAGTAGGACCTCAAATTTTCCACACCCAAGAGCAAGAAATCCCTCGTACTTTCCAAACTCATTACGAAATTTCCTTCCAATACTACAAGTACCCCCGTCAATACTGACTTCCCCAATGAACATATTTTTTACATCCCCTAGTATGATCCTTGGTACGACGATCTCCTCGTCTACCTCCGAACACATAAATTCAGAAACCACCTCTCTAGGAATGATCGTCGACGTATTCGGCACCAGGCCCCCCAACACCTCCCTTCAATGATATCATATATCGGTGAGGGGTCGACACCATACTTCGTCGATGTTTGACCATTGATGAAGCTGATCGATTCTTGAATGACTGCCACAACGACAGATGTGGTGGCCACCTCTTAGGATGTCTACTACCCAGAAAATCATTCGAGTAGGCTATTTTTGGCCCACATTGTTTCATGACTACATCCACACCTTGAAATTATGTGATAAATGTCAACTATATGACAACAAAGAAAGAGAACCACCTGCTCTTCTCCACCCAGTCATTACTGCATACCCCTTTTACAAATGGGGCATAGACTTCATGACTTTCAACCCTCCATATAGAAATGGACACAAATACATCATCGTCGTAGTTGATTACTTTACCAAATGGGCTGAAGCCATGCCCACCTTTAACAACACCGATGATACTGCAATGTGTATGTTATTTAACCACATCATCTCCCTCTTTGCATTCCCCCTACAGTTAGTCTCCGATCACAGGAAACACTTCGAGAATGAGATTTTCATCGAACTCTCCTCCAGGTTAGGATTCTCCCATGAGTTCAACTCCCCATACTACCCTCAGTCCAATGGACAGGTAGAGGCGGTCAACAAGGTCCTGAAGGCTATGTTGCAGTGCATGGTAAACAAACATAATACCAATTGGAACCTTATGTTGTTTTCCTCACTATGGGATTATTGCATGGCAATTAAAAATGTCACTGGTTTCACACCATTTCATCTAGTCCATGGGGTCGAGGCCACTCTCCCTGTCGAATGAGAAATATCCACATTATGCCTCGCTATTGAGCTATTACTTGACACTGCTCCAATGGAGGAGTGTTTACTAAACTTAAAGTCGTTGGAATAAGACCATCGGTCCTCATTACAACATAATGATGCAGCCAAAAAATGATCGAAGGCCACCTTTGATCGCCATGTCAACCTTCGATCATTCAGCGAAGTCGACCTCGTCCTTGCTTACGATATCTCTCATGATGCCCTCGGCCATGGAAAATTCGAGTCACTCTGGCATGGACCTTACATCATCCAACATTGCCTCACTAAAGGCACCTACATCCTGACCTCTACCGATGGCTACCCTCTCAAAGAACCCATCAACAAATTTTTCCTTTTCATACGCTTTTTGTAGAATTTTTAGTCTTACTTTTTCATGCCTTGCATCTAATCCACTATTTGTGTTATTGACATATGCCTCCTCCATCGGCCTACCACATCGATTACGCCGACAGAGCTAGTCGGTCGACACAAAATCTAGCTTCGACCGCTTGGGCCCTCTATTCTACTTCACATGAAATACTCCAATCTAGCAGCATATGTGTGGGCTCAGCAACCAACAACCAAGCCGAATACACTTCTATCCTTGGCCTCCTAGCCGAGGCCATTCACCATCATATCTGTCACCTTAGCGTATTTCTTGATTCTCAACTCGTTGTCCTTCAACTCAACAATGTGTACCATGTCCACGATCTTTTCCTCTTCCACAAATACCTACAACTTAAACTTTTATCTCGACATTTTGATTCCATCACATTCTCACATATTCCACGATAATTCAATCAAATAGTAGATAACATGGCTAACCTAGTGTTAGATTGGCATTTATCACATCAAGATACCATTACACATACATCAACCATAAACAATCTATCACAACATGTAAATTAGACATCATCAACAAAAACATTAACACATGTGAACATCAAAAAGATCCAAAAATGTATATCCATATATATATATATATATCGGTCAAAGTGCCATCAATGTTTACAAAAAAATAGTACATATACAACATTTGTAAGTCGGTGAACCACCTCACCCCTATAGATACAAAACTAGTGTCACCACACCAAATAGGCTCACAGGCCTATATAAATACCAAAATACCAAAATACATATATAAATACACTCATGCTGCCTCAATAGCACCACCACCTGGCCCTCTCTAAGCAGGAGGTACCTCGCCAGCTATCGGTCCCTCAGGCCCTGGCGGCAACCGACTAGTCATCGCTGCTCCTATTATAACATCTCTATGATTTAGGGTCTGTGACTCTGCTGGAAGACAAATACACTTTTCTAGGATCCCCTCTGCCTGGATACACACCCACATCCCCTCGGGAACCCCCTGTAGTACTGCCTCTAATCGGCGGGGAAAATCCTCAAAATCTCCCCCAACCCCCGCTGGAGGATCACTTGATGGCCCTGCACCTGGATCATCAAAATGATGTCTCCAACCAGCTCTCTAATCATCAATGAGCCTCACCCCAACATCATCCTGTCACTTTATCTCACCTACCCGCGGCTCTCCCCATGGAGGTCTCACTGGCCCCTGGCGAGCCGACGCTTTAATCAACTACACCTCACGTACATGAGGCCCCACATCTGCACACATATCACACAAGTAATAGAATCATCATCCATCTATGCATAAAAAAAAAACATGCTATACTATATACAACTCAAAACAATAAATAACTCAACATACCTCTCCGGTCGAACACCTCTCCGGGAGGTAGCACGATGTCTGGGTCTCCCCGAAAGTCCACCGCATTGTACGGATATTGGAGGATAATATGTGTCATTTGGTGCCACACCCGTGTAGCCTCGACCGTAAAATAATGGCCTCCCTCCCCACCACCATGGAGAACCAAAATAGTCTCCCACTACATCAATCATGCCTCTCGCACACCAGGTGCATCCAAAATCACTCTAGGGCACAACATTGGCACCGTCTCCAAGAACCACTCCACCAAAATGGACCCAAAGGAAAACTCCCTTGAGTCAGTAGCTCAACACCTGTCAAGCTGCCCCACCATCTTGGCTTGCAACATCAAGCCCCGGGCAAAATGATCACCTGCCAACACCCTCTGCACAACCCTCAGCTAACCCGCACTGATCTACTGAGTTGCGAGAGACACATAGACTCTTACAACCATCGCTGCCACACAACGATGTACAAGGGCATCCATGGCCCCAATGCTAAACATGGAAACCGACATGAATTTCTCCCCTGAACAGTACCTCCAGGATAAGCTAGCCAACTGCCCATCCCCCGGTAACATAGGCTCTGCTAGAAAAGGAGTTCCCCGAAAAGGTAGCCCAGTCAGAAAATATATATCCTCCACCGCAGTGAAGGAAGACTCCTCACCACGCACAATGAAGCAATGTCGATCCAGACTCCACATCGAAATCAAGAACTGCAATAAATACTCATGTGCTTGATGTAAAGAGCACTCAAAAAACATCAAAAACCCACAAGTTGCCAAAGTATCCTGAACCGTTGGCTCCTCATCCCTCACTGCCTCCCTCAGGCATGGCCAATCCCTCTCTCTCCAATGCATCGGAATCGTCAAACTAGTCACCTGCATCCACATACACAGTACTCGATCATCTATCATAACCCATAAAAACATCTAAATCTCCAAAAAGATAAGTTTTTTTTACCCCCTTCAGATTTGCCTCAATGGTGCGACTTTTTTCCCCACAGGCGCACACATATGCGCGAATGTTTATCCCACATTCACGCACTGATGTGCAACTATAGGTGACAAAGGGATGCACACATGTGCCCCTGTTACACACAAAGACGCGCCTTTTGGTGTGCCTACTTGCTACACAACCACACACACATGCACTGTTGTTAGGAACATAGCCGCACATGCATGTGTAAATGTGATTCGAGCAGGCATGCACCCAATGTGTGCATGTTCTCCAAGATACAGCCGCAAACTCATGTGTGTTATTTATTCGATCACTCACGCACTGTGGGGGACACTCTCATAAATCTCCCTGTACGACCACCCGTACAACACTGCCCAAAAACTGAAAACCTAAATCCTATGCAAGAGGAAACGACAACTAACCTGACACTAGCTGATCTTGAAACGACTGGATTGATCTCCTGGAATCTCCAAATCTCCTCTGAAAACTCTCATCCACTCACTATGGTAGCAGGCACAAATGAGGTGGTAATGTGGACCCTACACCTATATATAATCCCATTTGCCAAACTTCCATACTCAATTTCGAGAGCTCCGAACGTCCATTTTTCAATCCGTCTTCTGCCACGGGATCAGGATCTCGCCACCCACACAATCATATCACCCGGGCCACCACCCATCCTCTGCCCTCAGGGAACCTTCTCTGCTCATACCCATGCTCAGGTACACATGCTTATATTCACAAGTTATTGAATAGTTGTTATATGTTCTTTATCTTCAGATATTGGTCACGTCGGGTATTCGGTTTTCATGTGTACAGGTACTTGGTCATCATACATCAGCACTACCCCTTCAGGTATATACTCAACACTGACATGTAATATTTCCCTCTGAATCTCAATTGCATCTCCAGTCACACCCTCTGACATTTGCCTTTAGGGTCCCTATATCTGGCTTTGCAGTAGTATCACCTCCACTGCATTTTGTTACTATCACCCGGTAGCACTCTCCCCCACATGAGTTGTCCCATTCATAGTCCCCCTTGTCACTTTGACACTCATGTTATTTTCACCCTTTAGGGACAGGAGTCCCAATAGTCTTACACATCGTCGAGAATCGGCCACATACTTCTTCTCCTCATTTTGCTAGCCAACCCACTGGACTCCCAGGTTACTTTATCATGGTTCTATTTTGACTGCACCCCCGTAGTATCATTCACCATCCATTTAATCCACAATCAATTTTCCCATTTGTAGATTTCCCTCCATTAATTTGACTTATATAGAAACCCACCTATGGGGCCCCCACCCTCCACTCGTTATCCAAGCAATTTTTTCCCTCATAGGCCAAGCCATATTGCATTGGGGCACCCATTTATGTATCTCAAAACTCATTCCAAATTATTCTTTATTCATTTGGTAATTGTACAAATCCTTTGTTTCCAGCATTTCCATAGCCTTTTGTCGTCGCCTTTGCGACCTTTTTCCTATGGAAAATCAACCCATGATGCCCTTGGTTGGGGCATCCATCATATTCTACTCCTGTTGACATCACCCATAAACCTCGAGTATCTCACCATCCATGTACCCAGGATCTCTGAGTTTGTCCACTTTGTCATGCCTCTGGCATAATTTAACCCATGCCTAGTCGTCACCCTGATGCTAGGCCCAGTTTCATGGTTGCTGCCAGACCCCCTTTATCCCCAACCAAGGGCAGTGTTGAGTCTCACCACTTCCTGAATTCATCCATGTTACTCATCAGTTCCTGATCTTATCCAGTAGATTTCATGAATCCCTCCTCTTCTTGGTGTCGCATCTCCCTCTCTATCGACATCAGCACAGTTTCCAGACAGGCGACAGTATCTTGACTCTCATTACCTTCACAATGAGGGGTCTCGGATAGCACAACAAGTACCATTATTGCTCTTTGCTGTCGTTGACCCCCACGACATTCGACTTCAACACTTTATCATGTTACGGTGGGTCTTACTTTGCGACTATTGTAGTTGTTTTTATATATTTGTCAGACCTCTGAAAATTGATAGGCTATCAATGCCTGTGTGCCATCGACACTTCTTAGAGGTGTCATCACATCTTTTAAGAGTACACCATCAGAATTGTCCTTTGCCTTTATTAAACTTCCCTCGAGGGCACTGTAGTTATCTACATCAACACACAACTTCAGTTACTATATAACACCTTTTTTTGATTTACATGAAACGAGCATGGGGCATGCCCGCCTCGTTTGTAGACAATTTTATTTTTTACACCTTACGCATGGATTGGGTCATACTGGTTCCCCTCTCCCTCCAATGGGTCACTCTTGACACTCCCCACACCTCTCTTTCTTATAACATGTACTCTCAATAGAAGAAACATTGATGTATTTCAGCTATACATATTCTCATAACCTCACACATCAGGTGGCATCTATTATCACCGAAATTTCGTCTGCAAATGGTTACAGGAATACAACATCTTCAAAACACCCATTAATTCACTCATGGAACAAAAATGCATTTCCAAAAGGTTCAAAACTATACAACCAGTTATAAAATCATCATGCGCTAAGACTACACAGGGAGAGCGCACACATGCGCCATCCGAAAACGTAAGAAAAATCTACATGCACATGATGCATGACTCTGTATGCAAAAAACCACACACACCTGAGAATGACGCATTTATGATATTGGTCGGCCTTCCACCCACTTCTAGTTCTTCTTCCAAGTCGATTTGACACACAAATCTCGAATGAATCCGACTGGGGGGTTGGTCAAAGACCTAAGGGTGACTTAAAGGGTCCCTTGTTCACACCAAGAACTGGTTGCATAATGCCTCAAATCTATGCTATAAAAGGAGGCCATTGGTGCACTATTTTTCCATGGAATTCATTTTTACTGTTATGCTGCTTATATTCTCTTGGAGAATCCTTTTTTCTCATCAATAGTATACAAGCACCATTTCATTTAGCCATTCATATCACCTCTTGAGTGAATGTGCTTTGGATTCTCTTCACCATTTCATTCTAGTTTGTTACTTGTAAGAAGAGCTCAATATTTGGGGGTCCAAGATACCTCCCTTCGAGGAAGAAGGGACCCATATATCGCCCTTTCTCTTTGGTGTTCTCCCACTAATACATTCCTATCCATTAGTGGCATGAGTGTTGTTTATTTTCGATTTGAATGTTCTTATGCACTCTAGTTTAGTTTCTTTTATTGTTCTTATCTTAGTTCTTTGTTTATTCTTTATGCTTGATCTTTCTAACTCTTTCTTTCACTGTTGTCTTGCCTAACTAACCCAGCTGGGCTTGTAATCAACCTTATTTTGCTCATTTAGGTGACAAAAGGGGTGCAACACTAGAGTTTAGGGATTGTATTGGGCTTGTTGGAGGATGTTGAGAGATTCTCTCAAACTCTTCCTTCAATAGTGGAAAAAGTTGGATCTCACAACACTTATTTAAGTGTGATGTATCTTTGTTTATTGTGTGCAATACAAATTATGATATGTGTGTTTATGTGATATGGCTACTCACAATAATGTCAATTTTCATCTCATCTTTTGCATGTTTCAACTGAACTTTTACATAACCCGTCTTGGCAATTGTGTCTATAGTGAATTATACTTCCTCAACAGTTCGATTGAAAGTACACATCAAGTGCATGAGTTCGGTTTCCAGTTCTTTCATCTTCTACCCATGCTGATACAATGAAGTCATTAATTAATCCACAATGCTCTCCAAAGTAGTGACTCTATCTTCATCTTAGGTGTCTCATGGTCACATTTCATGTCACTTCCTTCGTGTTGTGACCCGAGCATCTCTATTCACATTTTTGTCGATGTCTATGTTCAACCGAATACTTCGTTGAACCAATACCAACTATCAACATTATGCTTTGCGATAAAGAATGAGCTCGATCTGTCTCCTCTCAACTTCCTGAGTTCTTGATTCGACTGTCAAGGAGTACTTCACCATGTATTCGTCAAAGTGTCATATCCAGCTATCACTACACAAAACTATTTCTAAGTGTGTGGCTATTCCCAGATATGTTATCATTAAAAGGGTCACCAAACCATCTTCTCTACAATCATCTAATCAAGGTAGGAGCAAAGCACACTGATACCATCTATCACGAAGGTGACACTGGTGAAGAGATTGCTAGACTATTCCCTTAGACAAGCTCAAATGTGTTCATTTCTCAACTACCTTAGTTCATGCTCTGATACCATATGTCATGCCCTCGCACAACCAAGCGCCTCCGATGGAATAGACTTAGCTTTCCCAAGTCTCCTAGTTGCTTGGAGGTTGTGGGACAATGCAAGGTGTTTCCCCGGTTACGAGGCCAAACTGATGTACGAAGTTCAGACTATGCCTACATCTCAATTATAATAGTTATGCACTTAACATGTTATGTGTTTGTTTACTTATCACAATTCAAGAACACAAGCATGCCTATACATACAAAGTTCAATATCTAAACCGAGTGGCCCAACCATCCTAACACCCATTCTTTTATATACGACTGAACCAAGCATACTGCTCATTTGTAAATACAATACAATGACTATGACAGTCACATGGATCACATAGTGCAACGATACAAAATTTTCACCTTTGCAACCCTCTTGTCAATGCTCCGTCCGTTCTGCATTCGATTCTCACCACACTACAATCCTCTGTCACATAACAGTATGTCGAGCGCACTTAACAGGTACCCCACCAGACTATGTAGGTGGCCAACCAGGGGTCTCACTCGTCTTCTTTAAACTCCTCATCTTTCGTAGACCTCAAGGTGCGCATCGTTTACCGAACCCAAGTCTCGCTTAGATGCTTCATTCTAGGATCGTGTCACTTGGCCAAAATTTCCCTCAGACCTATCGACCTCTTTGCCTTGTCTTTCTATTTGTTGTCTCCTCTCTCTAACTTGTTCTGTTTGCATCTAACCGATTGCCTTCTTATATGTGACTAGGCAGGGTGGGTTGTGTATTTTGGATGCACCATTCCATCGTGCCTCTTCAAAAAGGATATGTGGGTGCGTTGGTTCACCAAGAACTCCAAACTCTAAGGTGTCAAGATATGCATCTTGGCATGTCAATACATCGAGCACCCCACCGATTGTTCATCATTTTATTTTGTTTGGGTACGCTTGTCCCACCAACGCCCCCTCCTTCATTCACTGCATCATCTTTCCTTCGACGAACCTGTATATCCGACACCCCAATGGTTTGTCCGTCACATCCTTCACTTGGTAACACCAGTCCATTTGAAACCCCATCCCTCTTCGATTATGTTGTGCAACTGGGCATGCAAGCCTAGACACCCCGTCCGACATGTCATTAGCTCGAGAGCGCTGGCCAAAATGGTGCCTTGTTCCTTTTCCACCAAAACCATCTCATGCTTTCGTCGACCAAGTCCTTGGGTGCGCCAACCCATAACTTGCATCGTTCAACCCAATTGAAGATCCACACTATGACATGACATATCGTGCTTGCCCATACTTTGTTACCCAAAGCATCGACACACGCACACGCTCACATGAGTCTAACCAATATTAAGTGGAGTAATTCCTCCATTACCTATTTGACCAACTCTCATAGATGATAGCCATCTTAAATTCACAAAAAATATATGTAAGTTTGCATTTATTAGGTAGGTGAAAGATAGAGTGTTCTAGAGAACTATCCCACAGCGAACTATCCCATATCATGTATTTTGTAATTTCAGTTTTATGTGAATGTAGAGAATAGTTAAACAACTTGATATTGAACATAGTATTAGATCTAGCCTAAGACTCTTTAAAGATTGGAGAAAAATTTGCAGTATTTTGGAGAGCACTTTCAAGATTCATTCATCCACGTCATGAAGAGGAGCAGTTTCCAAGCCCTTCTAGGGCTAAAGTTCAAGGGAGAACCCTTTGAAAAATTGTTTTTTTGCAGATTGACTCACCCATTCCCATGTATATAGAGCAGCCAAGAGAATATGGACGCTCCCCCATGCATGTATAGGGCACATACATAACCATGCCTCCTGAAGAAAAGAAAATCGCTTTTGGATGCACGTCTTTTTGTTGACAAGTGTGTCTAGCAGTGGATAGGGAGCGTCCAAACATGCAAAATTCTGGTTTTTTTCCCATTTTGATAGAGGAAAAATATTTTGTTAAGATCTAATCCATAAAGGGGGATCTGATTGTCAACATGATATTCATGGTGTATAACAACATTCTAGCACTGGCCCGACGTCTAGTTTTAATAGGTAAGAACTATGATGTATGATTTATTAAGATGTTCGGAAACAATAGTTAATGGATTCCAGGGAAAAGATCTCGAGAATCTACAAGAAATGACAAATGAGATAAATTCCCTTGGAGAACTCAAGAAGAAGGATAGAAAATCCCCATGGCTCATCCAACAAGAGTTAGAGGAATATATTTTCCCTGAAGTCACAGCAGTACATCATGCCAAACATGCATGGGATACTCTTTAAATATCCTATCACGGCACTAACAAAGTCAAAAAATCAAAGTTGCAGGCACTCACGAAGAGTATTGAGACTCTTCAAATGAAGGATTCAGATTCTATGGATCATTTTATTACCCATGTCACGAGCATTGTGAATCAGCTACGCACCCATGGAGAAGACATTCAAGTGAAATTTTTTGTTGAGAAGGTACTTCAAAGCCTCCTTGATAAATTTAATATGGTCATGGTCTCCATATAAGAGTCGAAATACCTGTCACAATTGATAGTTGAAGAACTCATGGGATCTTTTTTATCCCATGATATTAGGTTCAGTCGAAATATTGAATCTTTGGGGAATGGATTTCAATATCAGGCTTACATAAGTACAGGCAGATCTTGAGGGAACAAAATCATAGGCAGACAAGACATAGGTCTCTCTTAAACAGGAGAAAGTTCAACCTCAGAATGTTCAGAACAGAGTGAATAGTGAGATTATCCATAGAGACACTCTCAAAATCAAATGGGGAGAGGAAGAAATTTTAATCAAGATGGAGTGATAAATCAAGGATCTAGTGCTATTATTGCAAGAAATTTGGTCACTACGAAAGTGAATGAAAAAAGAAGCAAGAAGATATGAATAGGGGCAGAGAAAATCTTACCAACACTGAAGAAGGAACATTTGAATCAATTTTCTTATCATGTCAAGTTACAGAAGAAGTAATCAACAATCATGATCTTTGGTTGCTAGACAATTGTTGCAGCAATTATATGACAATTGTTGCTCTATCACATCTCAAATTAAATTGGGAGATGAATATCAAAAGAAACTTGCAGGTAAGAGAATAATTTGTGTATGAACCAAACAAGATGAAAAGAAGGATATTCATGATGTTTATTATGTACTTGGTCTTAGACATAATCTAATGAGTGTAGGCCTCATGACTAAACATTGTTATAAGGTCAGGTTCCAAGTGTACAATCTTGAACAAATCACCCAGTAAGAAAATTGTAGCTACAATACAAATGACCAAAAATAGAATGTTCCCTTTGATATGAGAAATGAAATTCTATCATAGCCATATGCCCAAAATGTATCAAGCTTAGATGAGACTTGGTTGTGGAATCTTAGATATGGCCATTTACCATTTAGCAGTCTTAGTCTTTTACAAAATAAGTCTATGGTCAAAGGTTTTCCCATTATAAATGATCAGAAAAACTCATGTAAGAGTTGTGTTTTGGCCAAATAGGGATAGTTTTCCCAATGCTTCCTACAAACACCTTCAACTATTCCATACATACCTTTGTGATATAATATAAACTCAATCAATAGAAGAAAACGTTTATTTTCTAACATTGATTGATGATTTTATCAAAAAATCATGGGTGTATTTTCTCAAGCACAAATCAAAGACATTTGAAAAATTCAGAGAATTTAAATATTTGACAGATAAACCAAGTGGGAAGTACATCAAAGTACTCATATAATATCAAGGAGGTGAGTAAGAATCCAAGGAATTTGAAACATATTACGGATAACATGGAATCAAGAGACAATTTACCACAAGATACACTCCACAACAGAATAGAGTAGTTGAAAGGAAGAATCAGACAATAATGAATATGGTTAGAAGTATGCTAAGGCCAAGAATTTGTCAAATGAATACTAGGGTGAAGTAGTGGCATGTGTAGTCTATATTTTAAATATGTCACAAACCCGTACTCTGAAATATCAAGTCCCTCAAGAAGCTTGGAGTGGTATGAAATCTAGTGTTTCTCATTTTAAATTTTTTGGATCTGTATTTTACGATCATGTTCCTGAAGAGACGAGGAGAAAGCTTGATGATAGAAGTGAAAAATGTATATTTGTGGGGTACATTGAACATTATAAAGCATATAGGTTGTATAATCATATTACTAAGAAGATGAGAGTAAGCAAAGATGTGAAACTCCAAGAAGAGAAGTCTTGGGATAACCAAATAAGTGAAATACGTGTAGATCATTGGAAGATCAAAAGGTGGAAGCTATAGGACAACAAGCTTCTCCACCAATAATTCCAAGATTGCAAGTACAGGTCCAAGGAGAACAAACATAACACAATTCTTCTTCTTCTTATTCTAGCAATGGTTCAGATCCCATTAAACAAAACTTAAGGAACCAAATAAGAAGAAGCTTGAGAGAAAATTATGACTAGAATGATGAAATGGATCAACAAGAACACTTTGATTTATTATCCTATCAACCAGTATTCTTTGAAGAAGCGGTAAAGGAATAAAAATAGGTTGATGCAATGAAAGAAGAAACTGAAGCAATTGAAAGAAACGACACATAGGATCTTGTGGATCTCCCCATATGTAAAACTAGCATTGGAGTTAAATGGGTGTATAAGACAAAATTCAATGAGAAAGGAAAAGTAGAGAAGCATAAGGAAAAATGTGTAGTTAAAGGGTTTGCTCAACAACCCGATATTCACTATGGAGAAACATTTGCTCGAGTAGCACCTTTGGATACTTTCAAAGAAGTTTGGACAGTTGAATCTTGAAACAAATGGTGAGTCTATCAAATTGAATTTAAATGATATTTTCTGAACGGATTTTTAAAGAACAAAGTTTATGTGGATAAACCACCATGATTTCAGATCAAAGGTAAGGAGTACAAAGTGTACAGATTGAAGAAGGCACCGTATTGTTTGAAGCAAGCTTCAAGAACTTGGCACAGTTGCATTGATACTTATTTGTTCAACAATGGGTTCAACAAGAGCAACAATGAGCCCACACTTTACACGAAAAGAGACAAAAGATGTAATATTTTGATAGTTTGTCTCTATGTTGGTGACATGATTTATATAAGAAATTTGTTTTTGAATGAATTCAAAGCAACCATGCAAAGTGAATTTTAAATGATGATCATGGTATTATGAAATAATTTTTGGGAATTGAGGTTGAACAATCGGAAAAGAGAATTTTTATTTGTCGGCAAAAATATACCACAGAGATTTTGAAAAGGTTTAAAATGAACAAATGCAAGCCAAGAGATACAATAATTGCAATAGGTACAAAATTAAGTAAACAATATGAAGGGACATATATTGATTATACTTTGTATAAGAGGCTTGTAGGAAGCCTCATGTACCTTACCGCTACCCGACCACATATTATGTATGTGGTAAGTTTAATTTCCATATTTATGGAGAATCCCAAAATCTCTCATTGGAAAGTTAGAAAATTAATTTTGAGGTATATTGTAGGTACAACAAACTATGGAATTTGGTATTATACTTTAGAAGATGATTCACTTGTTGGATATACAAATAGTGATTTTGCAGGTAGTGTTGATAATATGAAAAATACTTATGGGTATGCATTTTTGTTTCGTGGCTTGATTTCATGGGCTTCTAAGAAACATCCCATCGTCACAATTTCTTCAGCAGAAGGAGAGTATGTGGTAGGAACTTCAGCAACATTTTATGTAGTTTGGTTGAGAAGGATCCTTAGTGATCTCGCACATGAAGAAAATGAGCCAACTCCTATATTTTTTGACAACATTTCAACACTTGCATTATCTAAGAATCACGTGTTTCACCGCAATAGTAGACACATTGACACTCGCTATGATTATGCCATAGTTTTGAATAGTGAGAAAATATATTCACCTAGGCATTCAGAAGAAATACTTTTGAATTTCAGAGACAACACTTAGGCATTGCTTTTGTTGATTTTTGTAATAGTCGAAATTAAGTGGGAGTGTTAAGTGAAGTAATTCATCCATTTCCTGTTTGACCAACTCTAAGTTTTCATTTATTATATAGGTGAAGGATGATGTGTTTATAAAACTATCTCATATCATATATTTTGTAATTTCAATTTTATGTGAATGTAGAGAAGAGTTGAACAACTCCATAGTTGTTTGGTTGTGTATACTATGTTTTGTGAATGGTTGTCTCTGCTTATCTTGAACAACCGACTCACATGCCGCAAAGTCACCGACTTGTCTCAATGTGTGTTCCAACTCGTTGTATGTCAAAGTGTTTAGCCAAGGTGTTCTCATGAGTCCTTGGTGTATCGGGCACCCAGGGTACTCCTACTCACCAATGTGCCAACATCGTCGTCAAGGTCTACTAAGGGGTGCCTTGATGCCCAAGATGTACCGTGTCCGTCATCAAGGACTACTAAGGGGCATCTTGGTGCCCAAGAAGTACCCTGTGCATAATTTTATCACATCACACATATGCATCCGCTGCGGAGAAGACATACGTGCCTTAGTGCGGTGAGAGAGGCCTTCTATGTCTCTTTATTTGGTTCCCATTTAATAATAAATATTACAACCACTTAATTGTGACTAATAAACGTAGATAGGCAATTTAGACAATTTAGATATGTACAAGGGTTTCCAAAATGCCAGCTACGATTATGAAATTTAGGTTTTATTAATGAGATACAATGAAATATAGTATGCCAAGATAATAATAACCCTAACCCTCACCCTAATCTTAAGGTGAAAACATTAAAATTATTGTTGCTTTAAGGTAATTTAACATAGCTTTCATGAAATGGAAACAAAGAATACTTTCTTGAGTTGAGCACATTTACGATTTAATGAACCATTAAAAGGACAAAGGTTTGGACTTCTCCAATAAGTTGTTGTTGAAAAAATGCATCCTTGTAGTCATTTCCATCGATCTCTCATAAAAACAATGCATTTGCAAGATGTGTTTTACAATCTACAGATTTGCAGACGATATCAAACAAAACTTCAAAAAAAAATGAGGAAAAACACAAATAAAACAATGCAAAAAATAAAAGGGAAATATTTTATAACAAGCATAAGACACACCTCCTCATCAGCACAAAATAAAAATATTTGTATTGAGATAAAAAAACACTGGATCTGCGTGTCCAGAAAAACACACTCATAAGAGGCCAGATCTTCCTGAATGAAGTTAACACCGCTCGTGGCTCTAACAACTGCAAAGCATATAACAAACCTATAAAAATTTTGGCACGAAGGTTAATTAAACACCTGGTTAATTGAAATGCTTGATCATCCACGGTTCATATTTCCCATTAATTGAAACCCAAAATTATGGTACATTGAGACAGTAACATTTCCAATACACCATTACCATGCATATTTAATTGAAACTCATCGCTATCGTGGCACGTTTCATATCCACCCACTATCATCCACCATTACCATGCATGTTTAATTGAAACGCATCGTTATCGTGGCACGTTTCATATCCACACACTATCAGTAAAAAAAATATTAAATGCATGGACATTTCCTATAAAAAATGACTGTAAAATTAAAAAAAGTTAAATCAATATTTAAAATCTGGCACAAGTGTAAATTTAATAATGTAAAATGATAAAAAGTTAATAGTGAAGTAAATTTGTAATTTTAAGTAAGTTTGTTAATCATTTGAATTTGGAAATTAGATGGTAACACTTAATTTTCTAATCATATTAAGTAAATGTTAAAAAATATGCAGTTTAAGGGAAGTCTTTAAAAATGCTAGAAAATTATGAACATGATATCTCATTCATTGATTTGGAAGGAATTAGGAAAATGGAGATCAGCCATTGCACAACATTCACACACAATAATAACTTGTATTACCCATTGAATATCAATTACAATACATATAAATAGTTGAAGTCAGATCCAACTTATTCTCAACATAGATATGGAGGTTGAGAGAATATCTCAACAACTCCAACAAACCAAAACCAACTCCAAGCCAATCTCTAAATTAATCATTAATTCTAACACCCTCCCTTAATGATTACATTACAAATAAACCACATATTACAATTCTCAAATCACAACATAGATCTCTACCTGATTTGGTCTTCATCAGCTCCTACACCCACTATGCCTCTGACTGCGCTCTTTCTCTTCTCTTCTTCGAGCTTACCATTCAACTCAGTTAAAGCATAAATGCTTCAGACCATCATTCATGAACTTGTACAATGGACAATTTGACAACTCGGCTCATCGGGGCTTCCGTGATAAAAAATGTCAGTTATTGATGCATTCTATGAACATGCCTCCATCTATCGGATTTTTGCTTTCGGCTATCCTTCACTAGAAGAGTAGTTTGGATAGGGAATGTCCTCAACATTCAATTATACAAGGTGAATTCCAATAAGAAAAGTTGTTCTTGAAACCGGGGTTGCCAGCTTATATCAAGATACAAAAGTTCCTATTTTACTACTCTAACTAAACTATTAACTCACACTAATAACACTAGTAATTACTTTGCTGCCATTACAACACATACTTTCACAATACTCATAATTAAATATATATATCAGTATAAAGGCAGGCATATTCTCTAAGGTGGCTCCTCTTTCATATTGATCCACATCGGGATATCAAGACAAATATTTCAGATGGCCATTTTCTTCGGAGAGGCAACTGGGATTCTAATGTATTCCAAGTTTATCAAATATTTGATGAATTCAACGAAAAATGATGTTGGAATGGCTTCTTCTCATAAATGTTAATTGGTCGGCATTAAATGCACACCAACAGTGAATCGGTTGGTACATTGAATACCAAATCAGTACCAAATAAAAATAAGCAATTAAAGGTTACGATTCATAAATGAATCAAATATACCCCTAACCTAGCTCAAATTCAAGTTTCTTTAGCTGATAAATTATGTACGAGAAAGCTAATCAAGTGCACTACTAAATATTCATCAGTATCTTGTTCAACCGGTAATGCATGCCGCTACGCTCGTAGCAACCTCATGATAATTGAAGAACATTACACGGAGGTCTCTTCTTGGGCAGCGAATCCAACCTTAGCAGATCAAATTTCAATTAACTTGTAGCAACCTACTTCCTCACGCGGGCCTTTTACTATAACATATCTGATCCATAATCTGGACCTTTGGAGCGATCAATCCTTCACCATGGCTTCAGCTTAAACAGGAGACGACGTTGGCTTCAATAGATCGTATGCACTTGAATTATCAGATCGATTCCTCCTCCTCTACACACAGCCTCGCGATTTCTTCCTTCAAATGGTTCCAGCACGTTAAAAATATTCACACGAAAATAGCTCACATAACAACTGAAACTCAGAACACTCTCCACTCTCCTACGCTACATATGTACAATTTTATCAGCGTGCAATCTATATCATATTCCAGTCCCTCTCGTGAGAGAGTCGGGACTGTTCTAGCTCTGATACCAAATTAGGAAAATGGAGATCAGCCATTGCACAACATTCACACACAATAATAACTTGTATTACTCATTGAATATCAATTATAATACATATAAATAGTTGAAGTCAGATCCAACTTATTCTCAACATAGATATGGAGGTTGAGAGAATATCTCAACAACTCCAACAAACCAAAACCAACTCCAAACCAATCTCTAAATTAATCATTAATTCTAACAGAAGGATGAACAGAAATATGCTAGCATCTTCAATTGATAACTATAAGATTGAAATTTATGGTTAAAAGATCATTAAATGTGCCCATTTCCAATAGGTGTACACTTAATAAGACCTTAATTTGTATCTGCAAGTGTTAATTCAACATTAAACTACTTAACCAAATACAATTAATTACACCTACACCTATTGGAAATGGGCACAATTAATTACCTTTTAATCTTAAATCCTAATCTGATGACTAGCAATTTAACATATTCTTAGTAATACTCCCAAATTAATGAATATGATTTACTGTTCATTAACTTTTTTATATTTACCTAATAATATTAAAAAATTACTATAATAACATATGATTACCACTTTAAAAAGACTAACTAAAATTAATATTTCATTACCTTTTTAGATGATAAGCCTGCACTACTTCAACCTCATTACCATTCATGTATCATATTGAGGCAGCCATTAACTTTTTTAAGAAGTGTGATTTTCATGTATCATATTGGGGCAGCCATTACCACGCAGCCATTAGCTTCTTTAAGAAGTGTGATTTTTGCGAAGCCATTAGTTTTTTTAACTCACTTATCATATTGGGGCAGCCATTCATTTTTTTAACACGGGGCAGCCATTAGTTTTTTTAACACAGATATCATATCGGGGAACCATTCATTTTTTACAGAGTGTCATCACTGTCCATCCATTCAATTTTTTTAACGGACTTATCATATTATGGGTATTAGTTTTTTTAATAGAGTATGGTTAAATTTATGGCTATATCTGAATTTATGCTCACGTCTAGCGTTCCTCATCTGTAGTTACAATTTTCATATTAAGATTGTAAAGAAATTTATGATTTTTAGGTGATATCATTTATTATGATAACTGTGCATCCATTCAATTTTTTTAACGGACTTATCATATTATGGATATTAGTTTTTTTTTTTTTTTTATAGAATATGGTTAAATTTATGACCATGTCTGAATTTATGTCACGTCTAGCGTTTCTCATCATATACTTGTACTTACAATTTTCATATTAAGATTGTAAAGAAATTTATGATTTCTAGGTATCTCATTTATTATGATTTTTAGCTTATTTAATACATATTATTGTTTTACATGAATTGTAGATCTATTGCATGTATTCCAACAACAAGTAGGATTACAGATTTTGAAAAAGGCTCAGGTAAGATATTCCTCTCTATCTTTAAAATTTCTGAAATTGATTTCTGTGGATTATGATTTCTAATATACACATGGATTTGGGTTTTAGGTTTTGTGGGTCAACCATTGAACCCACCACGACCATTCAACCAGGTTAGGATGCGAAGCTGGTGCTGCGTGGATGCAAAGTAATACTTTTTAGGAGTTTCAATTAATTCCGTCAGTACTTTATTTATTCTGAGGATTTAAACTTTATAATTTTTTTTTTTTTTAAATTAAGGTTTATAATACATTTTTGATAATTAAAGTTTATAAATAATTAAGGTTTATTAAGCTGAAAGGAGTACATTATTGACAATGAGCAGATTTAATAGGGGTTTAGTGCTTAATAAGTTTTCTATGGACATGATTAAATATGGCTGGAATATTCTTAGTAGTCACACAAAATAAATGGCTGTGATTTCAATCATTAACTTCCTAGCTATTATAAAGACATAGGTTTATGTGTTTACTTTTTTACATTTACTTAATCATATTTAAAAAATACTTTGATAGCTAATTGATTGCCACATAAGTGATTAACAAAAATTAAAATATTAACAAGATAAATGAAGCCCAACAATTTGTTTGTTAATCAATAATAAAATTTAATATATTCTTTCAAGAAACCGTTTCATCTTATCAACCTTTAAGCATTCACCAACAACTAATATTTGACTTCTGTGCTAGTGATATAACCTATCTGCTTTCAACAGCCATAATTTTGTGCTGCGCTAGTATAAACTCTTGTATGCTCCAAAAACCAAACCACGTACTATTACGTTGAAGAGGTACCGTAACAGGAAATATTCGAAGGAAAATATTACGTTAAAGAGGTACCGTAACAGGAAATATTGGAAGGAAATGAAAGAAAACTACTAGGATATGATAGGACGGGATATCAGACTACTATGGTATCTGCCCAACTATGTAACCCCGCGGGACTATGTAACCCCGCGGGTCGTAGTTGCAGGTAACGAAAGTCCAACCGTCGTTGCATTGAGCTTGCTCGCAGCCGAGCCTCTTGGAATCTCTCCACACCACCTGGGTATAGTCTAGACACTCTTGACGTTCAATGCAGGAATTAGAAGAGTAGTGAGTGCTGTAAAGCGCACTCTGCTACGCGTTGATTTGCATAATTCTGTGCGTAAGCGGAGACGGTGTCGTCCCATACGAGAGCCCCGACACCCACTTGGGCTCTCGCGTCACTGTGAGGAGATAAGAATTGCTGCTACACATCTTGGCCGAAGTACCATGCCATTTGTAGGAAAAAAACATACGTGAACAACCACTTCATTGCGACAATACTAACAGTAATGTCAATCCAGAGAGAAATCAAGAAATCACTCACTGCTCACTCAATTCAATCTGTGAAAACAAGCAACCAGTTATGTATATTTATAGCAACTGACAACTACATATTGCTTCCACAATAAGGAGGAAGAGGTAAGGAATGTGCTTCAGTCATCATTTATCATGCTAATTTTTAGGTACTCATGGAAATAACTCATTCTAGAACAACGCCGAGCCTTGACTGACTTGAACCTCATGAAGCAATTACACAAAAAAAATTACAAGGCAAGGCGTGCGAAACACGGGAGATTTTGTGACGCGGTTTCGCATTGCTATCAGTTTTGACATAATCCAAAAAGAGCTGCTGGGTCTAAAATCTAAATCCGTTTAAAACACTGCTGTTGCAAACGCAAATTGAATGGAATAAAAGGGTAGACTCACGGACTGTTCTCTCATAACATCGACTTTTTGTTTCAATGCCCGTCACCATAAAACAGAAACAGGGAAGAAGTATAACTCGTTTCAATGCCCTTCAGCATAAATAGAAAACAGCGAAGTAGTCTAACACGAAAACATATCCATTGAAGTATCTACCGTTACGAAAAAGAAGCATACTGTGGCTTTTTGTAGAAAATTCAGTGTATTCTGAAAAAAAACCTAAACATTATGGGAAGTTTCAATCACTCAAATGCAAATTTTGACTGCGCTCCGCGCCCCTAACCAACCAAAACATTAATTGGCGAACTATATAATGTGGAAAGGGAGTGTGCTGAGTCGGGAGCACTCTTCTCTCGAGCTACTTTTCCATTTCCTGCAGGTTCTTCAGGGTGAGGGCGGTTCTAAATTTCTGGTTTGGTTAATTAAGAATTTTGATCGATTTTTTGAGCAAGATTGATTTAAAATTGAGTAAAATTTATGAAGAAAATCCTGAAATACATTAAACTTTAATACACATAAAACTTAGCCTATCCATAAAAATCTTTCCAAATTCAAATCCTTTTTTTTCCTGAAAAACGAGTCTGTTCCCGGGTTAACCTACTCACGTCGAAAGTACGATAACAATGGAGGCGGCTAAGAGGTCTATCAATTTTATGATAACTCGGTAAAAGATAGCGTAACAAATAAGATAGGACATTGAAGGCATCGACAAAAGTCATTGGATGCATCGGGTCATGACACCAAATGAATAGTCACATATTGGCATCCTCTTTTGACTGTCCAGAAAAGGGCGTTTCTAAGCGTCAAATTTTTACAGGCACATATAATAATACATTTACAGTCAGTGCATAGTTTTTAACTAACAGAATTTTACAAGTAATGAACTCATAACCGACCTTTACATTCAATGAATAGTTTTTAACTAATAGAATTTTACAACAGATGAATTCTAATAACGGTATATCAATTTCTATTCATTTAGTATATTATGTTTGAATTCATAACATATGAATTCTAATAATAACGTGTATTAATTTCTATTCCTTTGGTATATTATGTTTATAATAATAATAATAATAATAATTTATTTAATTTAAATAATATAAAATTATAATTTTTTGTGATTAAAATAGTAAGATTTTAGGTTAAAAGAGAAAATGTAGAATAGTTAGACAACACATTAGTTTTGACTAATTGACAAAAATGGATGTCCACAAATCATTGATCAAAGAAGAAAAGAAAAAAATCCAAAATTGTACATGGCAATATAATCTTCATACACATTGATATTCAATTATTATGAAATTTGTCAATATGTGTAATTTTATTTTTGTTTCCTTAATCTACAAACATTTTTTATAAATAATAATAATAATAATCTAATTTTAAGTTCACCACCAAAAACTTCTTATTTTCTTTATGTAATATGACATTACTATAACGTGTGACACATGAATGGATGTGAAGTGTAATATTAACCTTGCTATAAGGTGTGACATAACATGAATGGATATGAAGAATTTATTGAGGTTTTTAAATTGAAACCTATGCCATTAGCCCTAGAATTGCATGGGTCCTTAAATCTGGTAGGGAACTCATGATTATAGAGGTAAGTGTGTAGTATGCTAACATCCACGTGTAATATGGATGTAATTGCAAGGTTTTTCACACCATGTATGTGCCTTAGTGATCTGGCTATCCTATAGGGAGGAACACCAGAAGGATGTGGATATGGTTATAAAATATTTGATTTTAGTACATGGATCGTGTTGGATGTTATTATCAGGTTTTTCACACCATGTATGTACCTTAGTGATGTGGCTATGCTACAGGGAGGAACACACAATGATGTGGTTAGGAACACACAATGATGTGGTTATGGTTATAAAATATTTGTTTTTGGTTTGATGGGTCATGCACAAGGTACATTATCAACCAACATGCCCTACGAATGGAATGTTTGTTCCATGTGTGTAATATATGTGACATTACAAGATGTTACATACAAGTTTAATATGAAACTTGTTACAAAGTGTTTCACAACATGAATAGCTATCAACATTTTCTTATTGTTTTGCGATTGAAACTTACATCATAAACCTTAAATTATTCTTGGGGCCCTAAATATAGGAGGGAACTCATGATTGTAGAGGTCATGTATAGATTGCTAGGGTCCACAAGTGTAATATGGATGTCATTACAATTTTTTTCACACCATGTATGTCCCTTATGGATGTGGCCATGCTACAAGGAGACACCACAAGGATTTGGCCATGGTTATAAAATATTATTTTTTTGTTTGATTGATCATGCCCAAGGTCCATAATTATAAAGCATGAACCATCAATGTAAATTTTATATCACATGTGTAATATATATGACATTACAAGACAATAATTCCCCCATGATATTTGAAAGTGAAATTTGAAATAAAATATATACCATATAGGTACACATTACTAACCTAGGATGTAACCAATTATATCTTTATGGCTTCATGCACCCCCCTAGATCATGCATGACATATTGGAATATTTTCATGCCAATCTCCTTCCTCCTCAATTCATACTCATCACTAACATGCATGCACTTTCTAAATGATGTCATTCTATCGAACTTGTGGCAACTTACATCCAAGAAAGTTTTCTAATAATATGTTTCTCCCTCTAGCCTTATACACAAGATGGTATGAATAAAGTCTCTAGATTCTATCGAGGGCATTATCATCGAGAATTTGTACACATGGTTGCTATGAAAAAACTGAAGAATTCATATATAGTTGGTTTAATAATAATTTTATTCAATGTGGTATCTACAAAACCATGTTTTATGTGTTTTTTTTATTCTAACTTACCAAAGCTTGCATTTCTTGAAATATCTTTGGCCAAATTTTAGTGCTTTATGACCATTCTCGAATCTCTCATACAATTTTAACCATGTCGTGTCAAGAAAGTGTTTAATGTGGGGTTTATGGTCAATAAAACCCCTTCTCAATTTTAGTATGTATCATTCTAGTTGGAAGAAGCCTTAGTGTTATTTTGACAAAAAAAATTCACTAGTCCCTTAATCACTCCAATTAACTTCAAGTCAAAATGAGGTAGTTGATGGGCCCCTATATTCTAGATCATAAGGCCCATATTTGATACATTTTGACCTTCTTTTGTACTTAATAAAAACTCTTTTCAACCATGATTAATATAAAGAATATGGTTTTTGCAATTAAGTGGGGAATGGAATATGTTGATTGATATAAAGTATGTGTTGCATATGATTTTAGCTCTTGATTTGAAAATGCTATGGATATTTTCATTCCTACAAATACATGATCCAATAAAGTTGAATCTTGAAAGGAATCCTACTCTAGAATGGCACGAGGAAAAAGGGGAATTGTTTCCACTCATCCTCCTTCATAGGCTTCCAAGTCTTCAAGACATCATATCGAGAATAACCCACTCGAACTATTGTCTCAAGAGAGGAAATCTATCAAGTGATTTGATCCCTATAGAATAATTTCCATCACACTATTTAGGAAGTTTACGTTCCTTTTCCATCACCACAAGAGATACGATAATCCATGGATTACTTCAGTCTTACTTTAGAATGGATTAGTTTTCCTTATCATTTTTTATTTTAATTTTTGTAATAGAATAGTGTATTATAGGATTTTTTATGTTTTCCTTAGAGTAGCCTAGATAGATGCAACATTGTTTCCTAGCAAGTTTAATTCTTGGTTTTGGATCAGTAACCTATATCATCTCACCTGGATTTGTAGCCTTGTATTATTTTCCTTGTAGTCTTCCACCCTAGCTTTTCACTGCCACAATATGAGGGTATTGATCACTAGCTTATATGATCCCCTATATTCTATTTTGCAACTTTCCTTCCAATTTATAGCCATCCATTTAAGTATTATGCAACTTCCTTTTCAATTAGATTTCAACTTTTCCTTCTATAGTATTAGTTATTATTGGTTCTTATTCCCTACTAAAGTAACCTTTGTAGTTCTTGTATAGACATAGTTTCCCTCTATGGATAGATACATGAGTATGGAGTTTTCACATATAGTGCACAATACCTCTCAAGTTTGTACAAACCATGTGCTAAAATTTAAAGTTTTGAGTTGAGGAGTGCAACATTATTATTTATATTCTTTGTCCCATCACCACTTCTTCCCATCATTATTAAGGAGGTGATAAATACTACATATATTTTTTATCACTTTTCTTGTCAAAAGGAAAAAAATAGTTTTAGAATGCATGCATTTTTCGAGTCTATCAAAAAAAAGAAAAAGAAAATAAGTAGATAACAATTTTATTTAAGAATTTTTAGGATGCATGGGTCGAATTAGGGATAAATAAAGAAAATTATTACCTAAAAATACCACCACTAAACCAAGTCCAAGCAATCAAGAGAAATAACAAGTTGATTATGAAGCATCCTTCCAAGAGGGAACATAAATTTTTGTGGATTTCTGAAAGGTGGAAGAAGGAAATTTTCAGAATCTTTACCCAACCACCTGGTAAGTTTCACACTATCGTTGTATCTCTGGTTGTGGATTAGCTCTTGAGATTTTATCATCGAGGGATAAACATATGCACTGTAACATTTATACTGAATGTTAGTTAGTTTCTCTCGTATCGCCAAATCTCAAAGGAAAGAACTCTAGAGTTTTCCTCGCTACTGTTAAGTAGCTTCACTATCGCATTCCTAACTATTCAATATTCCAAAGAGGGCTTGAAATTTCATCTTTTTCTTTCTTGGTGCTTCTAAGGGTTCTCATAAGTAGTTTTCCCTTAGGGATTGTTGTTCCCCACTCTTCTTCTTTGTTCTGTATCATCTTTCCGTACTTAGTCTTTTCGTACTTAGTCCAGAAGTTAATTTGTTACGGTGAGAACCACACTGTAAAGAAATTTATTCTTATATATTTTAATGAACTCTCAAATGGTATGCTTTGATAACGTTATCTATTGTGGTTGGGTATTCTCCATGTAATGTTCGAATATTGTTTTCTTAACCTAGTTATGTTTATCCACCTTTATGAGTTCTTTCGATTGTACACCATCCTCATCAAAAGCCTGTAACTTCGAAGGAGAAGACCGAATAACATTTCCTAATTCCTACTATAGATCTCGAATTAGTGATACCTCTAAGGTTCGGAAGTCCCACCCATGCAACTCGTAAAAACAATTTGCGTACCATGTATGGACTTGTCGCGGCCTTATACTATGAAGAAGGGTGTCTGGATTATTCCATGTCAAATTAATTTTCTTTAAAACCTGGCTCCTGTATTTCAAATTAGGCATTCTCATATCGTCCATGTGTTAACTTTATTTAACTTATGAAGATCGTGTTTAGTGTGTTCTTTGTGACTCTTCTATTTCTCTGTAACTAAATTATACCCCATCCATTGTTTAATGTTTTCTTGAATTGGTGTCGGAACTCCTATAAAGTTATGAAAATCACTTTCTTTCTTGTGAAATCATTTCTTTGGATTGGATATTGTAAATAATGATGGGGCCTTGTTTGATGCAAGCGTACCCATCATATTGTTCAAGATTTCTCCTCCCCTTTCGGTCCGTTGATGGGTCACGACTAGGATAGGATCATACCTATGGAAATTCCAAGATAAGTAAAAATTCTATCAATTGATAACTATTGGATCATGTTGTCATTGATGCCAATGGTTTCATTGATTGATGTCAAGTGATTGATTGATGTTAAAGGATTGATTGACTGATGATTTATGTAATATAATATGTATTGTCCTTGATGATAATGCATAGTTGAAGATGGATCAATGCGTTGTCATTGATACATGATGAAGATGGATCGATGTGGTTCCATTGGTATATGATGCATTGTTGGAAAAATGTATAGATGACTCATTATTGTCTTATCA
>JZKD02S0154788.1:138781-152916 GCA_000966675.3 Picea glauca | reverse complement strand
GATAAGTTGCCACCATTCTAGCGAGTCTTTCACTCTGTATTTTTACAGTCTCTGTACATTTCTTTGATTAATAGAAATCATGTATTACTGTATATCTATGTTTATGGTTGCATATTTGATATATTTTTGTTATATTATTGAATATCTTCAATATCTCTATGCATTTCTTTATTATATCTCCTCTCTCATTTCGTGGCGAAAATAATCCGGATCAGATACTCAGATCTGGTTTGTCTGAGTTTGTTGTCGTGTTTTGTAATTATGCCACTATCTTGGTGTAGTTTTTGTCATTAATACATGTATTTCTTGTTCTTTGTTCCATATCACTTTCTTCCCTACTGACATTTATTTCAAATAACCCATGGACTCTTTTGCATAAAGCATGTGCTACCATATTTTCTTTACCCTTGATATTTCTTACTTCAAAGTCAAATTCACTCAAGAAGGCTAGCCACCTTGCTTGCCTTGCATTAAGATCTGGGTGGCTAAATAGATATTTCACACCACTATTATCTATCAATAATAGAAATTTTATGCCCATTATGTAGTGTCGTCACATTTTTAAGGTGTGTATTACTGTTGCTAATTCTAAGTCACAGCTAACTTAGTTTCACTCATGCTATTTTAATTCCTGGGAGTCATAACAAAGAACGTGTCCTTCTTCAGTTAGGACACCACCTAGTCCTTATTTACTTGCATCAACACAGATGGTAAAGTTCTTATTTGGGTATGCTACCTTTAAAATGGGTGTGGTTGTCAATAATTCCTTCAACTTGTTAAAACTATCTTGACACTTTTGTGACCAGTTAAACTTGGTCCCTTTCTTTTGTAATGATGTGATGGGGTAGGCTATTTTGGAAAACCACTCTATAAATTTGCGATAATATCCAGTGATTCCCATGAATGAAAAGATATCTGCTACATCCTTAGGTATCGACCATTCCATGATGGATCTTATTTTCTCAGGGTCGACAACAATGCCTTCTGCAGAAATTACATGTCGTAGGTATTGTATTTTCTTTTGATAAAAATCACACTTATCGAATTTAGCATATAGTTTGTGCCTCCTCATAGTGTGCAGGACTATTCTTAAGTGTTCTTCATGTTCTTCTTCTATTTTAGAATAGACCAGAATATCGTCGATAAATACCAATACGAACTTGTCCAAGTACTGACTGAAAATGTTGTTCATTAGACACATAAACGTCGTTGGTGCATTAGTGAGTCTGAATGGTATAACTACAAATTCGTAATGTTCGTATCTTTTTCAAAAAGTTGTTTTTCTTATGTCCTCATCTTTTATCCTAACTTGATGATAACTGGATCATAAATCCAACTTCGAAAATATGTTGGCCCCACCTACTTGATCGAAGATATCATTTGTCCTAGGTAAAGGGTACTTTTTCTTAATACTCATTGTATTCAATTGTTTATAGTCGATACATAGCCTTAGAGTACCATCTTTCTTTTTCACAAAGAGGACTGGTGCTCCCCATGTTGAAACACCTGGTCTGATATACACTTTATCCAATAATTCCCGTAGTTGAATTTTTAATTCTATCAATTCTGGTAAACTCATTCGGTAAGGTGCTTTAGAGATAGGAGTTGAACTAGGTAGCAGGTCTATAGAGAAGTCTATTTCCCTTCTAGGAGGTAATTTAGGTATTTCATCAACAAATACGTCTCCGAGTTCACGTAGGACAACAAATTATTCCAAGTGGGGTTTATCTTTTTTTTCAAACAGGTTTGTTAATTGGATGGACTAAACTTGACACCCCTTTCTCATGCATTTCTTAAATTGCATTGCTAAAAATTGTCTAACTAATATTGGTTTTGGTATAACTTGGGTTGTCCTGGTAATATCATTTTCACTTTTATACTTTAGTGTCTTTGCATAACAATCTGTTATTGCTTTGGGCATTTCTAACAATTCCACTTTGATAATCACTTCATAAGATCCTAGTGGTAGAACATTCAGATTTGTTCTTATATTTTGACCATCTAAACTGAGCTTAGAATAAAAAATAAAGTCAACCACTTTCCTTTTAGTTCCTGTTGCTATTTGTACCAACCATGTTTTTCCATGTATTATTTTATTTAGTTTATTTGACTCTACTACACCAGGAGTGATATAAATTAACGTAGCACCAGGATCAATTAAAACAGAAATTTGGGTGTTATTGATTTTACCTTCGACTTCCACCACTGAGGACTGGTGGTAAGCTTGTCGTCCATCCATGGATGCATTTATTTGATGCAATATTCTTTCCACATCACCCACCATCGAGGCTTACTGCAAATTGTGCACAACAATTCTTTTTGTTGAATTTAAACATGGATAGTTCCTCCTTAGATGAGGATCTCCACATTCCCATCACTTCAAGGGTTCCCAGGGACTATCCCCAAACTTATTTGTTCCTAGACTTACTGGTTTACCGCTGCCTTGTGTATTTGGATTATTATAGTGAAAATATTTTCTAGGAAAACATTTTGCTCCATTCCGATAAGGGTCTCGTTGGTATCCCTTCTTCCATTGGCTCATTCGGTCTTGTTTCTTTTCCTTCCAAGCTTTGGAAAATTATGTCTGCTACTTGTATTGGTCGTAACACATTCGATATTTTCTGAATACTTCGCTTAAGGACTTGGAGTTTTCAAACTCAATTCTGTCCCTGTAAGACAATGGTAAACAACTTAGGAATTGTTGGATTTTTACCTTGTCCTCCCGAATATAAGGTACGAACCTTAGTAATTTTAGGAATTTGTTTATAAGATTCTCCATCATCATCTAACCAAGTCATAGCTCATAAAAAAATTCCTTTCATAGTATCTTTCAGATAGGTATTGTTTCTTGAAATATTTCTTTAAGTCATACCATTCCATATGTTTCACTTTTAGGCCCTTGTCCAATTTCAGATCTTCCCACCAAATGTTGGCTTTCCCTTTCAGATTGTAAATGGCCATCATGACCTTCATATTGCTGGAATAGTTATATATCTGGAAGTATTTTTTGATATGTAATAACCATGCTTCAACTTCTTCACCTATACTGGATCCCCCATCAAATGTAGTAGGTTTAATCTTCTTGAATTCTCCCTCAAGATGATCTACCTGTTTCCTTTTTCTGTCTGGTTTTCTTTATCTTCAGCTGAAGGGGTACACTCAAATGAGTTGTCCTCTTTTTCTACTTCAGGACCAGAATTCTTGGAGGCCCTTTTACTGACCTCTTCTTCATGGTTATCGTCCTTTGGTATTTTATTTGTCACTATACTGCATAGTAAGACTTCATTTATCTCTTGATGTTCCTATTGTCCTTTCTTCAGTTTCTCATTGTCGGCTTTGAAAACCTGTAGCTCAACAATGAGATTCCTCATTGTTTCCAGTACTTCTGTAGGTAATCTTCCATCACTATTTTGTCTTGTATCTTAAGGAGGTCTCTGCTCCAGATTCCCTTCAAGTTTGATTTCTGCATCATCCCGGGCTGCCATAATTAACACAAAATAGAAAGGGTTTTCCATTTGTAACAATAAAGGTTTATTAGTTTTGCATAAATAGAAATATATGCTAAGTAACTAATGTGGCCCTGTTCAAGGTCTAGTGTTGTAACCTTTTCTCTGATACCATATGTAATGTACCTCAAATATGTCAAAAAAAATAAATTGTTCATGAGTTCATTCTAAAAAGATATTCGTAATTAAAAGAAGGTAGGCCTTTATATTTCTTGTTTAAACTTGGAAAGTTGTTGGAGTCCTGGCCATTGTCGACTAACATTACTACCTACCTTACAATTTTGAACCAACGTTACAAATGTGCATACTCCCCATTCCAATATTAACTTATAGTCTTGAAGTTATGTTCACCTTCATATCTATATGAATATGTATTTAGACAATAGTCTTAGAATTACAAAACATTTTGGGACTTATGGCCCTAAGCCTTATGCGTAAAATTAAACTCAAAACTATTTGATAAAAAGAACTTATGAGCTGTCCTCTTTTTTTGCTTCAGGACCAGAATTTTTGGACACCCTTTTACTAACATCTTCTTCATGGTTATCATCCTTTGGGATTTTCTTTGTCACTATACTGCATAGCAGGACTTCATTTATCTCTCGTTGTTCCTACTGTGCTTTCCTCAGTTTCTCATTGTCGGCTTTGAAAACTTTCATCTCAACAATGAGATTCCTCATTATTTCCAACACTTCCATAGGTGAGCTTCCGTCACTATTTTGTCTTGGATCTTCAGGAGCTCTTTTCTCTGGATTCCCTTCAAGTCTTATTTCTGCATCATCCTGGGCTGCCATAATTAACACAAAACAGAAAGGGTTTTCTGTTTGTAACAATAAAGGTTTATTAGTTTTTCATAAATAGAAATATATGCTAAGTAACTAATGTGGCCCTTTTCAAGGTCCAGTGTTGTAACCTTTTCTCTGATACCATATGTAATGTACCTCAAATCTATCAAAAAACAATATTTGTTCATGAGTTCATTCTAAAAACGGATTCGAAATTAAAATAAGGTAGGCCTTTATATTTCTTGTTTAAACTTCAAAAGTTGTTGGAGTCCTCACCATTGTCGACTAACATTACTACCTAACTTACAATTTTGAATCAACGTTACAAATGTGCATACTCCACATTCCAATATTCACTTATAGTCCTGAAGTTATGTTCACCTTCATATCTATATGAATATGTATTTAGACAATAGGCTTAGAACTACAAAAGATTTGGGACTTATGGCCCTAAGCCTTATGCGTAAAATTAAACTCGAAACTACTTGATCAAAAGAACTTATGTAACAAGGATAATCATAAAGGGTTGGGTTATACCCCTCTGCAAATTGTTTAAATAATAATAGACCTTTCGAAAAACATTTTCCGATAAGGATGGTGATTGAGGTAAGTTCTCCCAGGTAAATTTGATGTAACGATTATTCTGGAACCAATTCCCCGTGCTAACAACTCATTCAACCCCATTTGTTCCAGATGATACTCCAACTAAGTGTTGTATTAAATGAGTTAGTATTGGTTAGGGTTAAAAGCTTCCATCAATCTCATAGGCACTTCTTTAATCTATAACCCATTAAATGTGAAAGGCAAGGACAAGTCAGGCGAGAGTTAAACCATCGCTAGGCCATTAATGGGGCATGGTGCATGTGAAAGTCGAGGCCATCACCTGACCCTTCATCCATTGTGGATGCACCAAGTCTACTTCGTCACATGGTCTGACCCTTCTTTCGTACCAGCAACAATTTATTATTATCTATGTTAATGACCTATCAAATGGTAGGCTTTGATAACGTTATCTGTCGTGGTTGGGTATTCTCTGTGTAATGTTTGGATATTTTTTTCTTAACCTAGATTTGTTTATCCACCTCTATGATTTCTTTCAATTGTACACCATCCTCATCAAAATCCTGTAACTTCAAAGGAGACGACTGAATAACATTTCCTATTTCCTATTTGTATAGTTACAAAAATCACTTTCTTTCTTGTGAAATCATTTCTTTGGATTGGATATTGTAACTAATGATGGGGCCATGTTTGATGCGAGGGTACCCATCAGATTGATCGAGCTCTCTCCTCCCCTTTCATTCCATTGACATGTCATGACTAGGATTGGGAGCATACCTATGGAAATTCCAAGATAAGTAAAAATTATGTCAATTGATAATGTCATTGTCTTGTATGGTTTATGGATTTTAGAGTTTGGTTTTGTCTCTGTCTGTTACTAAAAAACAACATGTCTTTTCCTTTTGTAGATTTGGATGGATGTTGCGCTGGAGAAGAATTCAGGCTCTGCTCGAGAAGATATTCTGGTTTCCAATAAGAAAATCTCTTGAATAATTTGGAGGAATCCTGGTGATGTTGGGTTATTCCTCTAGTGTTCCTTATTTAAGGTTGTTGATACAAATCATTAGATGTATAGATCTTTAAATTTTTAGTTAAAGGAATGTTTTAATTTCCTTCCCATTGTCCGGTTGTTGTGGTTTACTTTACTAGTCTCTGTACTATGAACTTTTTGATATATTCAAGATAGATAGCCATATTGTGAATTTACAGAAAAAGGAAGACTATACATTGATTCGTTTTGGAAACTTAATAATGAAATATTTAATCATAAATTTCTTGTGTCAAGCATTGAAATTATTTCATTTAGAGTAGATCATGCAATAATTGTATGCATATACTCATGTGTCTATATATATATATATATAATTGTATGTGTATCTATATATCTATTTTTATCTTAAATTTACATGAGTCAATCTTTCCCACATCGTTAATGTCGACAACTTCTATAGTCTAATTATATAATCCATGGCTATGATACTGTAGAGATATAAATGAGTATAATAATCCTAAAATTCATTTCCATATTTCTTTAAAGGTTTACACTGATTGAAATTTCACCATCGACTTTGAAAACTTAAATGAGTATAATACTCCTAAAATTCATTTCCAGATTTCTTTAAAGGTTTACACCGATTGAAATTTCACCACAGACTTTGAATACTTAAATGAGTATAATACTCCTAAAATTCATATCCTGGTCTCTTTAAAGGTTTACACTGATTGAAATTTTACTACAGACTTTGAATACTTAAAGGCATATGATCTTATGATAGGTGGAAATTTCCAGTATTGTACTTTGGGGGATTTTCACGATTAATTTATTATTTTATGCAGGATATATCTGCCCTTGTCACGACTGATTTTTAGTGGCTCTATAATATTGTTTGTTGTCCAAATTCAGTTCTATTCCTACTACAGATAATATATGTTTCTTTATAAACCCATACATTTATACATTGGTCCTATTACTACAATGGATCACACAAACAATAACAATATAGTTATATTCTTTAACAGAGTAGATGATTCTTATAACAAAGAACATACAAAAATCGATATAGGTGCATTCTTCAATAGAATAGGTCGTTCCTGTAGTAGATAGTATACTATGATCCTGTAGATATCGTCTTTAGTTGAACCAAATTATTTCTACCACAAGTAATCTACAGTAACCATCTAATTCCATCTAACACACATGATAGTCAAATAATCATCTAGGATAGAAAACATATACAATCATTTCGATGGCACAAATACGAAAAGAGGAAAGTAGGGAACATATATGAATTAATTCGCAGGAAAACAAAGGGAAAAACCACATTCCTCCCAATCGTAGATCAGATAGCCAAATCACTTACCCGATGCACCCCTAGCCTGGCCATGAATCCATGAGGGGAAACTTGGAATCTCCTCTTCAACAATGTCTTCCTCCACGTAGTCTTCTCCTTGCCTCACACTCAATGATTTAGTGTTCATAACAACAAGTTCTCAATCCTTCTTTTCCCATCATACTAGGTAGAATCCTGCCTCCTCACATATGTTATTTATGCCAAAACAATCTTTTTTCCTAGGTCTTTTTCCCTCCCTTGGGAATTTTCACAAATTTCTAAATCCCTGATTTTTAGGTGCTTCCAATGGCCAAATCCTTGATTTTCCACTTGTAACAATCAGCCCTGATGTAGTTCCAACATGTTCCCCACTCATGGAGTCATGGTCAATTGAATTTAACATGGATGCTCCATTTGTCCTCCTGCAATAATTATAAAATATTTTGTTTTCATACAAGTGTCATAGTCAAATTGTTAGTTGGGTCAAATCATATCTCTGTCCAACAGTCATAATAATTAATTACGATTTTCCAAATTTGAAATTTGGAATTTCCATAAATGGCAAAAAATTTCCAAATTCGAATTTACCAAAAACTAAATAATTTTCCTAACAATTTTCGAATTCAAAATAATTTATTTATTTGGGGATGTCACAGGTTCCTGACTGTGATTTTTTTTAAGGCTCTGTAATCAATGTAGAGTCACCAAGTCTCTTCCTTCTTCTACACTAGTACAATCAAGCTTCCACAATGGGAGGAGATGGGTTTGATGTGCCCCTTTTGAAGAAGATCTTGGATATGACGGCTGATTTTTTCATTCTCCGTCATCGAGAGTAGATAGATTGGTCCATTAGGTAGAGGTGTGTCAGGGGTTAGATCAATTTGATGCTTGACTTGGCAGTGTGTCGGTACCCCTGTAGGTGGGATGAAGATGTATCTGTATTCTTCCACAATCCCATTCACTTACTTATGTTGTAATGAGGGGTGTTGTGTAGAGGCCAAAAATGTGGTGGCGACCTTCTGCTTACTATGAGCATGGATCACAAATAAGAAGAATTTCCTGGTCTGTGAAATGATCTTACTACATTTCTTAGTAGATATTAAAGAAATAGAAGTAGGCGATGACAACTCTGGGATCCTGTACAATTGTCTAGCCAAAGTAATAATAACACTACGGGGTCTAAACTCATACACAATATGATGATTCCACAAATATGGTTGTCCTAAAAGAACATCATAAACTTCAAGGGGAGAAATATCACACAATACCTCATCTTTTAAAGGCTTTATTCTGAAGGATAGACGACACTGTTGGCTGACACGGGGATCTCACCCTTGGAAAATCCAGATGATGGTGTAGGGCTATGAGTGCAGTGTCATTGGTAGGTTCAATCGCTTGATGAACTCTATTGAAATCACGTTCTTCTGACTACCATTGTCGACAATGAAATGAATGAGAGCCCCCCTTGAACCACATCTATGAGTGAAAGAGGTGTTCCCCATACTCTCGTTCTTCTTGTTGTCTTGGATAGACTTTGGTGGTAAATACCATGGCACTGGTTTCAACATCAAAAATTCACTTCCCTCCTTGAAGATTTGACTCAGAATTAGAATTGGCCTTTGATTTGGAAGCCTTCATATCGGCCACGAGGGACTTCTTGGACTAGAATTAATCGATTTTGTGCCAAGGACTTTTATGATACTCACACCATTTTCCCGTGTCTTTCTTTGTCTTCGCATTTCCCTTCTTGTGTTGCATCTTGGATGGATTGTCCTCAGGGAGACCATATCAAATTGGTCCCTTGCTTTGTGGGTTGCGGTTGGATTTTCCCTACTTCGGCTGTGAGGGGTTTTCATATCCAAACTCTCGTCATTTCTACTTAAATTTATGCTCAATCTTGACAATGTATCTATAATCCGTGCCCAATGAGGTGATGTCCAGGAACACCATTTATGTTTGAATGTATATATGAAATAATCACGATATTTGAGAACCACATGACGCTCAAAATATTTGATACCCAATTTGGTGGGTAAGGTATGGAAAATATTGGGAAAGTCTAGTACTGTCTGGTCCCTTTCTTGACGTAGGGTTGTCTGTTGGTAAATATTTAACAGACAACGAATGGCATAAGTATAGGAAGAGTGAATGGAATAAGTACAGGAAGAATGTACAGAGGATTGTTGGCAAATATTTAACAAACAACGAATGCTTGTCATTGATGGCAAGTACAACAGTGAAGATGGCATAAGTACAAGAAGTTTGTAATCGACAGGAAAACAGAAGATAAGTTTAGGAAGGTTGAATGATCGAAGGAAAATGTTCGAAGGCAACTCAACATTGATTGAGTGATCGAAGACCCATAAAGTTTGAGAAGAATCTCTGATCATTGGATTCCATTCAAAATTCTTGAAAGAATGAGGGTTGTCGAATCTGAATGAAGACAAGAAAAGATTGTTGAAGAGGAGGATAGATCTCAGTCCTTAGATCCAAGCATAGGATCCGACCATCGTTGAATCAAGAAGAACCCGCATGTCCTTTACAGTACAAGGAGAACCAGGCGTAATCACGATATGCGAAATCATGATGTAATCTGAGCCATCAGATTAAGGTTTGATCTGGACCGTTGATTCCAGTCCTTGTCAAAGTTTTAGGGATCGAGAGTTGGACATGTCAAAGATTATTAACATCAAGAATCTCGATATCGCGATATGCAAAATTGTGATGTAATTTGAGCCGTCAAATTAAGGTTTGATCTGGACCGTTGATTCTAGGCCTTGTCAGAGTGTCAGGGATCGAGAGTTGGATATGTCAAAGATTATTAACATCAGGAATACTGATTTCTCGATATGCAAAATTACGATTTAACCACAGCCATTGAATCAATATCATATCTGGATCGTTGATCCGACTCCATGTCGGAGTTTCATGAATCAAGACTTTGAAGTGAAAAAAACACTGGACATCAAGGATGTCGAAATCGCGATTTAATCACAGTCATTGAATAGAGATCAGATCTGGACCGTTGATCTAACTCCATATCGGAGTTTCGTGAATCACTACATGGAGAGGCAAAGAACCCAATGCAACAAGAATGTCGAAATCGTGAAATCGTGATTCAATCATAGCCATTGAATCAAGATCACATCTGGACCATCGAATCATAGGAGATCTGGCAAGTGATCGAAATTTTGTTGACTTGGGGTCAACGGAGCGTAGTGTCGAAAATCATGAAATGAGAAATCGCGAAAGCGCTTTTTGCATAGGCGCTTGGTTATGACCATAGTCATATTGGGGAAGGAGCTAGTGCAGAAAAGTTCTGTATCGAAACTTCGAGGATCGCAAAATGAAGTGTAGAGACACTCAGCACAGGATTGTCGAAATTTAAAAACCCGATTTAAAGGCAATGCAAATATAGTTCATCCAATGGTGCAGATAAATTGGAATATGATTGGAAGATTACTGTTCTCTCTCACGGTTAACCCCTCAATTATGAATCTGTTAGTGAAACGGATTCATGATTGCGAATCTGTTGGTGTTTTAGTTGCTTGGACAGTTGTCTTCCTTTTGCCGAAGGAGATGGGAAGTTGAACCACCATGAGGGTGTATAAAAGAAAAAGAGAAAGACAACGTGTGGTTAGTTGTTCTATCTGAGAAAAGAATGAAACTGTAGGAAATGAAAAAGAAGAGGATGTGCAGTGTGATATGGAGCAGATGCACAGTGTGAGAAGAAACTCAATGAAGAGTAGAAGATGATGAAGATAAGTTGAAGCAAAGAAGAATGAGAGAACGATTTGATGCAGAGCATACTTTCTTTACAGACAGAGGAAGAGAAGAGCAACAGAACAGTGTGTAGAAGACCAGATTTATAGAACAAAGAAAGATTGACAAGAACTGATTTATCTGTAAAGTTGACTATTTATTTAGCCATTCATATTTTAGGGAGGTTGGGAGGTTCTCGGGAGGAATTTTGTCCTCAAAGGTTCAAGTGGGATCTTGAACACAGGAAGTTGTAGCTTCCATCTGGTTGTAGCCAGAGAAACCAGGGTGGCAGGGTGGTGCTAGGGAGAACAAGTGTTCTCTGTTATACAGGTTGGAGCCTGTGTAACTGGAAGTTGGTGCTTCCATCTAGTTGGTGCTGGAACATATAGGGAGTTGGTGCTTCCTTCTAGTGGGTGCTAGAGAAACCAGGGAGCTGGTGCTTCCTTCTAGTGGGTGCTAGAGAAACCAGAGAGTTGGTGCTCTCAAACAAGTTGCAACTTGTAAAACAGAGGTAGCAGCCTCACATTGAGTTGGTACTCAATTAAAGATGATGTACAGAAATTAAAAGACTGCCTATCATTTCGAAGAAGAAGAGGTTTTATCCAGTTATGGGTTTCCTCATGAAAATCTATCTCTGTGTATACCTTATGTGTGACTGATGCTTTTTACTTTTACTGTCCATATGTTGTATAAAGTTGATGATCACTTGAGGAAAGATTAAGAATATTTTAATATACTTATAATTGTTTAAGCTCAAAGACAACTGATTCACCCCCCCTCTTAGTTGTATTAGTAATTTCAACAATTGGTATCAGAGCGGGTTCCTTTTATTTAAAGGTAGATCTGTAAGCTTAAACATGACAAGTCATGAAGGAACTTCAGCCTCTAAGCCCCCTCTGTTTGATGGAACAAATTTTGCCTTCTGGAAGATTAGAATGAGAACATTTTTAATGGCCTTAGTTGTTGATGTTTGGGATGTAGTAGAGACTGGATATACAAATCCTGTTGTGCTAGCCTCCAAGGATGATAACTTAGAGTTTAGTTTTAATGCTAAGGGGATGAATGCTATCTTGAATGGACTTGCTGAAGTTGAGTTTGTAAAGGTGATGCATATTGATACTGCCAAAGCAATGTGGGATAAACTTATTAACAATTATGAAGGAAATGAGAAAGTAAAACATGCCAAACTTCAAACATACAGATTGAAATTTGAACAACTAAAGATGAATGAAGATGAAACAATTAGCAAGTATTTTTTAAGAGTTGAAGAACTTGTAAATGCCATGAAGGGTCTGGGTGAGAAGTTTGATGACTCACTCTTAGTTCATAAGATTTTAAGATCTCTGCCTGATAAATTTAATCCAAAAGTCTCTACAATAGAAGAATTAAATGATCTTAAAAATCTGTCCATTGATCAAATTCTAGGAACTCTAATTGTATATGAAATGAGAATTAACAAAGATAAATACAGTACTAGAGAAGCATCTTTTAAAGCAGGCAAGAATACTGATTCAAAATTAGATGATATTGAGGAAAAATTTGTGAGAAGGTTAAAAAAAGGATCAGGAAAATATCAAGGGAAGTTGCCCTTCAAATGCTTTAACTGTGGTAAGATAGGTCATTTTTCATTTAAGTGTCCCCATCAGAAAAAGGACCAGAACTCTGATGAAGAAAATAAGTACAAATACAAGAAATATAATAATAATAAAAGTTTGGTTGCAAATAATGAAAATTCCTCAGAAGACACCGATAGTGACTCATCCTGTGAAGATAAGGCAAATGACTTCATGCTTATGGCCAAGGAGGATTATGATAATAAAAGAATAGGCAGTGATGAGAATGATGAAGAAGTTGTGGTTGATTTGGAAGGAGAACTGATCAATGCGTTGGAAGAAATTGATAGGCTCAGAACCAAGAATAGAAAGAAAAAACAATTGTTGACACAGTTTGAGAAAGACAACAAAAAACCTGATGAAGACTTTGCTCTGTTGAAAGTGGAATTAGAAGAGGCAATGAAAATAGAAGACATACTGAAACAACAATTGTCAGAGAAGAAAGTCAGGTGTGAAGCCTTAGAAGAAGAGATAGTAAAAACTAGAAAAGAAATGGAGAAATTTAAAGGATTGTATCATCAAAATCTGCCAAGTATTAAAGCCTCAGAAGAATTAACCTCCATTCTAAATCAGGAAAGAAATTCAAATCTAAAAGATGGATTGGGATATGAAGAAGGATCAAATAGTGATCATCTAAGTAATACAGAATCTATCAAGTTTGTCAAATCCTCAAACATTGACAACGGTCACTCTGCAGAAACAAAGAAGGAAAATCTTCCACCAAGAAGAAATGAAAGAAAAATCCCCATAACCGAATTTGTAGACTAGAAAGATTATCGGCATGTCAGAAGTCGACCTCCTCAAAGAAGACAAATTTTTTCAAGGTACAAAGATTTTTTGTATCGTTATTGTTTTCTCTACTCTAATTTTGGTCACAAAGCTATAAATTGTTCTTTAATATTTATATATGAATAATCAAGATATTCAATGAATAACTATCTTCCACAACAAAGGTTGAGACAGCCAAGCAACAAACAATCACAGATTATAAATCATGTGATGACTAGGAGAAGGACACAGGCGAAACACAACAATAGATATGTGCATAATAATCATTATGATCTATTACTCAGTGAACCAGAATGTTAGAACTGTCATAGTTATGGTCATAAAGCTGGAGACTGCCGCTTAAGGAAATACAATTCATATTTGATCCCCACTACTGAAAATGTCAAAGTCTGGAAAAAGAAAGTAGATGACAAGTGTGGACTAGTGCTATCAGCCCAAAAGAAAAAGAATCCCTGGTATATTGACAGTGGATGCTCCAAACACATGACTGGAGACAGAAGTAAGTTTCTAACTCTAAGTGATAGAAAATCAGGGAATGTAACTTTTGGAAATGATGCACCTGGAAAGATAAAAGGTAAAGGAATTGTAAATTTTTGTAACAGAAAAAGAAAAGCTCAAGATGTGTTGCTTGTAGAAGATTTGAAACATAATCTGCTTAGTGTTAGTCAAGTCTATGACCGAGGGTGTGAGGTTGTTTTTACCTCTAAAGACTGTAGAATAAAAACTGTGGATTCAGGTCAGCTAGTTGCAAAAGGTATAAGAACAGAAAACAATGTCTATGTCTTAAAA
>JZKD02S0154788.1:110434-126677 GCA_000966675.3 Picea glauca | reverse complement strand
CTTCCAACAGGGTAGTATTTTTCTTTAATGGCGTCCCAAAATAAATCCCATGTAGGGGCCACCAAAAAAAATAAAGATTCCTCCATGGATCTTTTCTCAGAGTAATTATCCCAATAGTATTTAACATGGCGAACGACCTTGAGGAGTGGAAAAGTGATCTTTTCCTTATGGGAAAAATTGTGGAACCAAAAATATCCTTCCAGCAGATTCAACCATTTATCTACAAAATGTGCATCTATCGGTCCTTCAAATAATGTAATATAAAAATTTACCTGTACCTTGAAGGGGGTTGCATGGCCACTTGATGAATACGCTTCTCCCATGGGAAATAGTAAAAGGTGTTTGCACTCAAAATGTCCCCCTAAAATGTTAAGCTCCTTTATCAAATTTCTGCTAAAATTATCAAATCCCTTTGCTCATTTTCCTATGTCATAACCTTTCAAGTCCTTCATCAAAGTTTCATGAGATTTATTTCTCAGTTTTTTCCTAGAAACCCTATGAATTTTGGCCTATAACCTGCAAGAAAAAAATATGTTTCTTATTGGTTTTTCTAAAACCTTCTTTTTTTAGTTTTTTTATTTACAAAAAAAAAACATATAAGTTTTTATTTTTTTTACCGAAACTGGTGTGTGTTCTTAAGTTCTCCAAACCTAAACCATATTTATACCTAAGTTACCATCCATATTCCAAATTGCACAGGCCACAATATCCAAGACAACATACAACACAAACCCAACACTCAGCACTAAGCCATGATACCATTCCATATATCTCATCAATTAACCTATGAACATTGGACTATATATAAGTTATTGAAACATACTTCTTTTTATACATGTGGGAGAGGTCCTGAAAGGCAAAATGATAATATATACACAGGTGTCAAATGCTGAAATATACAGGATATTCAGAGATCAATGGATATTGAGTATTTCTGCTCCAAGTTGAATTGATCACCAATGTTCATTCACTCATGCACAGGAGCATTAGCTGTCAAAAGTAACGCTCGAATATGTTAAATAAAACTTTAGCTAAACCTACAGATGTTATAAAGTATTGATAACACAACGGTATAAGAATTGAAAATCCTTTGATAGTTAATCGAACATTATGCCAAATCTGTGCAAGTCAAACGTCTCTCAAGCATATGAGTTGTCGATTCATCAAAGGGAAGGTCCATATAAACAAAAAATGTTAAAAAAATTGCTAAGCCTACTAAAACATGGCCAGCTGGCAGAAGACAGATCCAAATTCTACAAGTGTCAAAGGGAATCCTAGTTTTCAAGATATGAATTTTAGGTGTCAATATTGAATGATAGTAGCCAAGCACAGATGTTTACTGAAGGTTTCAAATGATCACATGATTCTGGTTTGAAATTTTGTGAGTCTCAAAACATTGAGAATTTGACAGGTAAGAACATGAAGACCAAGTAAACATATGAAACAATTAGGAGGAATTGAATCTTAAGAAAATAAATATCGGGGACACTCTCTTGAAGTCCATGGAAAAAATGTGTGACATCCATGCCAAGCTGCATACTCCTTATATTGTTCTTAGTGGTCAAATTAAACTAGGGCGTTAAAGAAAGAATATGGCTTCTTTCTCTCTATTGTTACATCTTTCTTCCAGGAAACAAGAGGTTTTGAAAAGTGTGGAGCTCTCTTTTCAAGACATACTGAGTCAACTTGAAGCTTCTAAAATGTTAGAGTTGACCAGTACAGATATTATGTGTGTTGGACTTATTCTAAAGTTGAACTACCTAGGGAGGGGAAGCATTTGGAAAATGAAGTTTTTATGCAACATATCATGGATTCACAATGGGTTTAAGACCCAAGATTGAAACAAGAGGAAAAACTAGCTATTGGAAATGCTGATACAATCCCAACTTTGGTAGATTTAATCAAAATTGGTTCACCTCAAAACAAAGAAAATGTAGTTGTTATCTTGCTTGCAATGTGGAAAAGCAATCCACAACATCTTTTTGTAGCCTGAGAATCTAGAGCTTATGAATCCTTGTCAAAATTGGCCTAGAATGGTATAGTTAGAACTTAGAAGAAACAAACTCTTTCTGTCTTCTTCTTTTGAACAAATTTTCTTTAAGGCTCTTGTTGGAAAATAAAGAGGCGAATTTAGTCTCGGATTAGGAGGAAGTGAATAATCATTTTTTTACATTGACAACTCTAGTGTGGGATCTATTATGAATGCAGGTACTTTTCACAGCAAGGGATGCTTGAATATGTGAATAAATGCAGTTGATAATTCTAGTAGAAAATCATGCTACAAATTACTGGGAGAGGTTTCTTTTGAGGAAGGAAAAGAAGTTGTTGGGTGGATCACTCTAGTACCAGGCAGAATTGGACCAATGATTATTGAAATGCTTCTTATAAATACAGAAAATGATGCAAAGTGGGTTTGTGAAGAAGTTTCTAGAATTGAAGAAAATATAAAGAATAGACTGTATAAAGAGTTGGTAGCACTAAACAACAATTTTATATAGATTATGCTGCAAACTCCTGTAGATGCCCAATTGTTTCATATTTGGTCAAATTTGACTATTTCTTCAGCATTTTCAGTGATGATTCAAGCTCCAGGTTTTGAAGATGGTTCGAGAAGGCCTTGATATTCTCCAAGATGGATGGAGAGGCACTTGAAGATAGTTTTAAATAAGGAGTCTCAGTCCTTAAAAATAAGATCTTTTATCCTATTCTCTTGAAAATACATTACGTTATATTTTCTAGGTTGCTTTTAGATCCATCCTTTTAGGATCTATAACAAATATGTATTCTCTATATATATTTTAGAAATGGTAAGGCATAAATGGGAGGGGGGGTTCAATCTTCGAGACCGAAGGTCAAACTTTGGTAGTTCAAAGAAGATTTATGTAATGAGATGTTATGAGTATATATCTGAATTTACATCTTCCTCATTGAGTTTTAATCAGACCTCCATGTTTTCTCTTTTCTATTGTATTTATGAATGGATTTGTAATTCATAGTGTCTATTGTTCATTTAATGATTTTCAGATGTCGTTATTTCATTGTATTGATGGACTGATATCACACATACAATTTCCTGCAATAATTAACCATTCATAGATGCTCAAAGCATATGTGAGTTTGTTGGTATAGTAGTGTTCTTCCTTCATTTTTAAAAAATTATAATCATCTAGTTCGTTCAGTGAGGCATTTATTTGTTGGAATGTATTCATTATTATCTTGACCGAGTGAGGTTTTATAGTTTATGGTTTGATCCACCTTGCAAATATTTCATTCAAATCATTTTGTTGTGTTACCAAGATCGTTCCCTTTACAGTCAGGGAGTGAATCTTAGAGTGATAACATAAGGATCTGCACGAAGTTTTCCATCATTTCATTCCTTTTTCACACAAGGGCTTCCTCGACCAACATTTTAATAGGATATTTTGATCCATAATATTTTGATAAAAATTATTGTTACCATTAGCTCTAGTCTCATAAAGACAAATGTTATCTTCTTGTATTTAATATTTCTAATTATTGTTTTTTTCATTTTCTAAGTTAGGAAAATATATTGAATCCTGCTAAAGAGAAAAAGTTACAGATGTCGGAATGTCCTGAAAGACCGTGGCAACATCGCCCTGGTGGGAAACCAATACTCCCACATGGCCTTGGAGTTTCCAATTGTCCATGCAATTATCAAAAACTGTAAAAAACAAAACTATGCTAAGCCTAGATCTAGGATTCTACGTAGGGATGGAACCCATTAAACTAAACTATCTGGAAACATAAAAAAACCCAAGAAACTTGAGAAAGTTGGGATCATCCAGAGTTGGGGGCCTCCGTTATCTCCATTGGTCCTGCGTAGTGTCCTTATCCAAAATCCCTATATCCGGGATGGTATGTCTAAGATCCCAAAGAAGAGACTCCATATGCTCTTCATGATGAACTTGATTATCATCCTTGTTCAACAAATCCTTGATAGCACACTTGACATCCATGATTGAAGTATGGATGAAATCTAGAGAATTCTTCAAATTCTCCATCCCATCTCACCAAGAACAAGAAAAAGGAGGTAGAGGGGGTGGTGGAGCATCAGAGGATGAAGAGCAGGAGGCAAGAGAGGGGACAGGGAGGAGGAAGAAGAGAGAGGGGAATTTGGGCTAGGGGGAGCAGAGTGAGGAGGGGGATGGGGTGGAGATTGGTGGATGGGTGGTGGTTCTAGGCTGAGCTTAGGAGAAAAACCGAGGGAATTTCCAGAGATATAAAACCATTCAACATTGCAAGAAAACAAAGAGGACAAAGGAGGTAGTTCTGGAGTGGTGGCATAGTCAGGAGGTTGTTCCAGAGAGGAGGTGTGAACAGGGTTAGGGGGCATTTCCAGAGTGGAGGCACAGAGAGGAGCCTAATGAAAGCTCTAAATATATTGTTAGCCATGACCCCTCGAACCTAGGTCTCTCGCTGCATACCAAGACGCCCCACGATTTGAATTACCTCATTTGCGAGGCATCGATAATATGACCAAGAGAGGAGGGGAGGGAGAGAACCAAATAAGTATCTTGAACCAGAGACGAAGAGAAACACAACCTAGTGGATGAATCCTAGGACTGGGAGGAAAATAGAGCAAATGAGCCATGCATTTCACCATCACAAGAAAAAAACCATTGATCCAGGGAAAATGATGGGACTGGTTAGGCAGCCAGCTCATCGCATTTACAACCCTTGAGAGCTGGAGCTCCATTACCATAAATTTCTCTGTGTGAAAATGAATTAGTGGGTACATCAATTGAAATGAGAAGTGCATGGATTAAATGGCTAGAGTGAGTGTAGATTGTGGTGGCGTGGGTTGTGGCCAAGTGTCTTCCCATCCGTCCAAGCGCTCATCATTCTCGATGACATCCCATCCAGGGAGTATTTTTTATTATTGTTGAACTATACTTCTCATACTAAAAAAGATTTATCTATTTATTCATTCTACCACATATAAGTAAGAAATTAACATTAATACTGAAAAAAAAGAAATATAATTACTTGAGTATTTTCTATATTTATGAATGAATGCAATCAACTTTCAGTTCTTTATTTTACTACTATGTTTATTTTTTATGTTCTTTTATGTATTGAAAATGAAATATTACACTAAAATTTATTTAGTTTCTACTCACAAATATTGTAGTAAATAAACTCAAAATATATTTGTTCTTTCTCCAAAATGTAATTTTTTATCACTAAAGAAAATATCCATTTGCAATAGAAATAAATGTAAAAGATACATAAAGAAACATATCTGAATCTACACTTTAGGAATACTAGGGACAAACTAAGGAGAGAATCCAGTTCCTCCCAACCATAGACCAGAACAACCAAGTTACTTTCTCTTGTCATCCCCAAGCCTAATTCATTGTTCCACATGGACTGAAAACCTCAATAACCTTTTCCATGTAAAATAAAAAATTGACTCTTTCTTAGAACCATTAAGTTCAACTTCTGCACACAAGTACTTAGTAGCATATTACCTCCTCTGCACTTTTGTTTCTCTTGTATTACCTAGAAGAGTAATATCTTTCCCAGGTCTTTATTTTCAGGTTAGCCTCATCCCTAACCCTAAAGAATATTGGCCTAATGTCTTGCTAGCGTGTTCCCTCACCTCCCACATCTTTGGGAGTATGTTTACACTTGTACTCATGGAAAATATTTACCCTAGTGGTTTTCATCAATTTTCACTTTGCCATGGAATAATGAATTACACTTTTGTAACTAAATTCTCTCATCAATTTTTCTCAAGTAAAATAAAATAAATTTCAATTAATATTTACACAAATATTTTTCACCATCCAATGTTTATGATATAATGTTAGCTTAGGTCTTTTCTCAATATAATAACTGAAATTTAAAACTATCCAAATGATTTAAATGGAGGGATATTACATCCTTCCCTCTTGAACTGAATACCATCCTTGGTTTTCCCATATGAACGTTTCATCTCTAGAACAAAAATGGATAAGATTTCCTCATAGATTATTCCATTTCCCATATGGAATCCTAAGGACTAAAGTTCCTCCATTGCACTTTAACCTAGATGATAAATCTATTCTACAATACAGTTTCCTTCTTGCCAAGAATGCATACCAATTCCACCTGGAACTTGCCTTTTGGTTCCACTTGGATCACATTCCAATTAACAATATTACTTACATCATGTACATATTTCCTTAACAATGAAAAATGAAATACATTGTTTACCTTCAAATTGGTTGGTAGTGAAAGATGGTATGCTACTGGTCCTACTTTGGAAAGAACTTCAAAAGGCCCACAATACTCTGGTGACAACTTATAATTTTTCCCAAGTTTAAATGAACTATTTCTGATTTTTACTTTTAAGTAAACATGGTCTCCAACATTGAATTATGTTTCTATCCTTTTTAACTCTGCATAGTTATTCTTCCTATCATGTGCACTTTTCAATTTCTATTTTTCTTTTTGAACAATCATTTTCATTTTCTTTAGCTTGTCTAGTCCTAAAATGATTATAACAATTGGGTTGTCCCAACTCACAGGGGTTCAACACCTTCTTCCATACAACAGTTCAAAATGAATCATTTTAAAATAATATTGATAACCATTATTGTATGAGAACTCAACCAAATGAAGATAGTCTTCCCACTATGATGGGAAATCCATTACATACATCCGTAACATGTCCTTGACAATGTGATTAGTCCTCTCGATTTGATCATCAATGTAACGATGATATGAGGTCCTAAAACTGAATTGAGTATCAAGACCTTTGAATAATATTTTCCATAAGTTGGAGGTTAACCTGGTATCCCTGTTTGAGATGATTATTTTGGGTAAACCATGCATTTTGAAAATATCTTTCATGAAAGGTTTTGCAATATTTATAGCCTTGTGAGTATATTTTACTGGAATAAAGTGTGAAACTTTCGTAAGTTTGTCTATTACCACCATTATAGAGTCATTATGTTTCCTAGCTATAGGTAGTGCTATGATGAAATCCATAGTTATTACTTCCCACTTCCATTATGGTATGGGTATGGGCTATAATAATCCAGTCACGTGATGGTGCTCAACCCTAATTTGTTGGAACTCTAGACACCTAGCAAGGTATTCAACTAGCTATATTTTAATTCTAGGCCAAAAATATTCCTTCTTTAAAGTTTTTATTGTCTTTTGTTAACCTGGATGATTTAAATATGGTTTCTTATGTATTTCCATTTCTATTAGATTCTTCAATATGTGTTGTTTCCAACATAAATTCTAGTTTTTTAGATGACTAAACCTGCATGGATGCAAATAAACTTTGAATCTTCCTCAAATGAGTTATTATTTTGACATTTTCCTGTAATCCTCATCTTTTTCTTCAACTGTCACAATTTTTTTTTCAGATCAGATTGCATATTGTTGTTGAAAATTGCATTTAATTTTATACTAAGTTAATACACTACCTTATTTTCCTTTCCTTTAACATGTTTTATTTCAAAATCATATTCTCTTAGGAAAGCTAATCATATTACTTTCCTTGCGTTCAGATTTGGTTGTTCAAAGAAGTACTTAAGACTGATGTTGTGAGTTTTTAACAAAAACCTTATACCCAATAGGTAATGTCGCCACTTGTTTAAAACATGTACAATAAAAAATAGTTCTAGGTCATGAGTTGCATAGTTGGTTTCATGAGGTTTTAATTTTCATGACTCGTAAGCAACTACATAATCATATTGTAACAATACAACTCCCAGCACTTCTAATGAACCATCTGTGCAGACCACAAAGTCCTATCTGTATTTGTTATCTTCAGAATGGGGGATGTCATCCGTACTTTTTTTAACTTTTTGAAACTCTCTTGAAACTTCTCAGTCTATTTGAATCAAATTTCATTTTTCTATAAGGAGCTTATTGGATAAGCCAATTTTTGAAAACCCTTCATTGAACATACGATAATATCTCGTGATACCCATAAAGGATTGGGCATTTGAGACATCCTTTGGTACTAGTCATTCTACAATGGTTTTGACCTTTTTCGAGTCAACTGAGATTCCTTCTCCTGAAATAACATGTCCTAAATAATGTAGTTTATCCTGATAAAATTCACATTTACTAAAATTTATGTATAGTTGATGTTCTCTAAGTGTTTATAAAACCAATCTTAAGTGTTCTTCATGTTATTATATGGTATTTGAGTAAATCAATATGTCATCAATGAATACAATCACAAACTTATCCAAATATTTACTTAACACATTGTTAATTAAGAACATAAATTTTGCAGGTGCATTAGTTAGACGAAAGGGCACCACTACAAAAACAAAATATCCACACTTGGTTTGAAAAGAAGTCTTATGAATATCTTCATCTTCAATCCCTACATGATGGTATCATAACTGTAGGTATATATTTGAAAATATTTTATCCTCCCCGACTTGGTCAAGTAAGTCATCAATAAGGGGTAATGGATAGTTATTTTTTATTGTCATCTTATTTAATTTTATGTAATCAATTCACAACCTAAATGCTCCATCTTTCTTTCTAACAAACAAGATTGATGCTCCCCATGGAGACGCACTTGGTGTAATGTATAGTTTATCCATCAGTTCATGAAGATACATTTTAAGTTCAATTAATTCAGGAATACTCATTCTCTAAGGTTCTTTAGATATCAGTGTAGAACGATGTACTAAATCTATGGTAAAATATATGTCCCTTCTAGGACGTAATCCTGGATTTTTTTTTTCTAAAAATACATCCCAAAATTCTTGCAATATAGGATCTTTAGTTAACAAATTTTTAAGCACTTCGTATTTTCTCTCATTTAGATGTACAACATAAATATCGTATCCATTCCTTGCATTTCTCTTCAACTACAAAGAAAAAATATTATTTATTGGCACTCCTCAAGGTATTCCTTTAATTGTTTTGCCTTCACTTGATTCATCTAAATAGCAAAAAAAAAAAAATTGACAATTTACAACAACTGAATTTTTTTTCCAGTTAGTCCATGCCTATGAGTAAATCATAGGACCCCCATGGTAATATATTCAAATCTACCTTAGTTTCCATACCATCCACTTTTATTATGCATTCTTTGACCAATTCTACAACCTTTCGTTTCGTCCCAGTAGCTAGTTGTACTAATCAAGATTCCTTATGCTTAACCTTATTTAGTTTACAGTCTTCTACTATGGTAGGGAAAATATAACTCAAACTTGCACCAGGATCTATTAGAATTGATACATGTTTTTCATTAATCATACATTTGATTTATACCATGGTGGACTATGATCATTGTGCCAATTGTCTAAGGCTACTTTAATGTTATGTGTACATATTTCCATGTCATTAATTGTTGGGTATGTGTTATATTCTTTTCCCGAGTAGTAGTGTCTTCATTGCAATAGGCACGCAGGGGGGTTTGAGGGGGGAGAAAGCCCCCTGTGTGGGGAGAAATCCCCTTCTGTGGGGGTTCAGGGGAAGCTCCCCCGATAATTTTTTCCTCGGGAAATGTGTCACATTTTTGCCTCATTTTACGTGTTTTCTCGATTTGTGTGTCCATTGTTGGTTGGTTTTTGGCACATGGTTTTTTTTCGATGGTTTTCTATTTCCAATTAAGGAATTAGGGTTATTGACTAATCCATACCATTGGGTTAGGGTTTAGAATGATGATGGATCCTATATGTATATTGTATCGTAAATAATGTATCACTATGAATGAATATAAAATATATTGGTTTTCCCAGTTTGGGTTTCTAGGGGAAAATTCTCTGTGTAATGTTTGTATTTTCCATTGTATATTTTATGTTCGTTTACTGAAAATTTGTTTGCAGTAAATATTGTACAAGGTTAAAATCTACATTAACTAACGTTGCTTCTTGAATGTTATGTATTGTCAAGTTTATCTTCTTATTTAAAGGACAATATATGTACAAATGAGCTTCTTTGGAACCCAAACATTGTAATGGTGGTCTAGTTGTTTTGTTTACCAAATCTCTTGGTTTTCTACTATTATGGATTGATACACTTTGTTGCTAACCATTGAATTTGTTTCTCCTGACCAATGCACTATGTGATGGATGACATGAATGTTTGAATTGTTTCTTTAAACCGAGTGTAGCATAACTTGGTGTTACTTATTATTTCATCCATTGTTTTAGGATTAAGGAACTCAATTTTATCCTTGTATACTTGAGGCCGACAACTCATAAACCATTGAACCTTTTCCTTTTCCTCCATAAGGTAAGGTTCACACCTCATCAAATTAACAAACTTAGTAGCAAAATCTTTGATTGTAATCTATCGTATCTTGATGTCATGAAATTCCTTGTCTTTTTCATCCAAATATCTTTCTTTTAAATATTTTTGTTTAAAGTTATTTTCTAGTTCTTTCCATTTTAGTTCGTTTCTCCTGATTTTGTTCATTATTTTAGTCTCTTTCAACCAGATGGCATCTTTACCATTCCATTTTTACACAGCCGACCTAGCTCTCAAATTTCCTAAATAATTATAAATCTGAAAATATTTTCCCATGTTCAGAAGCCAAGCTTCTGCTCCTTCTTCAGACTTACCATCAAAACTATGTGGTTTGATATTTTTGATTTCATCAGATAATTCATTTTTATGCCATTTTTTTTGTTGGTTTTGACTTTCATCTTATGTAAAGAGTTTTTTTCCGAACTATCCTCACTAACTTCTTCAGTCAACAACTATGTTTTGTCACTAAACATTGGATGATATTTGCATTTGTGAGATTCATCATTGGAGAATCCCTTCTTAGCGTTGTTGGAGGTTTTTCCAACATTCTTGTTATGTTTCATTTCTTTGATTTTCTTAAGTAGGATTTTTTTAATCTCTTCATGTTCCTTACTAGCCTTTAGTAATTTTTTATTACGTTCTTTGATGCTCTCTAATTCTTAGTGTATGCTACACACAATTTCCAAAAGTACTAAAGAGTTGTCTTGAGGTTGTTTTGGTTTTAATTCCACATACATTTGTGGTCCACTTGGTATTGTTTTACTAGGTTCTTCATCCATAATGTGTAGTTTTTTTGGTAGGTTATTCATCTCATTCCAATTAATAATATGACCTACATCTTGCACTTATTTCTTTAACAATGAAAAATGAAATACATTGTTTACCTTCAAATTGGTTGGTAGTGCAAGATGGTAGGCTACTGGTCCTATTTTGGAAAGAACTTCAAAAGGCCCAGAATAATGTGGTGACACCTTATAATTTTTCCCAAGTTTAAATGAACTATTTCTGACTTTTACATTTAAGTAAAAATGGTCTCCAACATTGAATTATGTTTGTGTCCTTTTCAACTCTGCATAGTAATTCTTCCTATCATGTGCACTTTTCAAGTTCTATTTTTCTTTCTGAACAATTGTTTCCATTTCCTTTAGCATGTCTAGTCCTAAAATGATTATATCAGTTGGGGTTTCCTAACTCACAGGGGTTCAACACCTTCTGCCATAAAATAGTTCAAAATGAATCATTTTAAAAGAATATTGATAACCATTATTGTATGCAAACTCAACCAAATGAAGATAGTCTTCCCACTCTGCTGCCAAATCCATTACATAGATCCGTAACATGTCCTCGACAATGAGATTAGTCATCTCGATTTGACCATTAGTGTAAGGATGATATGCAGTCCTAAAATTGAATTGAGTATCAAGACCTTTGAATAATATTTTCTGTAAGTTGGAGGTTAACTTGGTATCCCTGTTTGAGATGATTGTTTTGGATAAACTATGCATTTTGAAAATATATTTCATGAAAATGTTTGTAATATTTATAGCCTTGTGAGTATATTTTACTGGAATAAAGTGTGCAACTTTTGTAATTTTTCCTATTACCACCATTATAGAGTCATTATGCTTCCTAGCTATAGGTAGTGCTATGATGAAATCATACTTGTTACTTCCCACTTCCATTATGGTATGGGTATGGGCTATCATAATCCAGTCAGGTGATCGTGCTCAACCTTAATTTGTTGGAACTCTAGATGCCTAGCAAGGTATTCAACTACCTATATTTTCATTCTAGGCCAAAAATATTCCTTCTTTAAATTTATTATTGTCTTTTGTTAACCTGGATGACTTAAATAGGGTTTCTTATGTATTTCCATTTCTATTAGATTCTTCAATATGTGTTGTTTCGAACATAAATTCTATTTTTTTAGATGACTAAACCTGCATGAATCCAAATAAACTTTGAATCTTCCTCAAATGAGTTATTATTTTGACATTTTCCTGTAATCCTCATATTTTTCTGCAACTATCACAATTTTCTGTTTCAGATCAGATTGCACATTGTTGTTGAAAATTGCATTTAATTCTATACTAAGTTAATCCACTACTTTATTTTCCTTTCCTTTAACATGTTTTATTTCAAAATCATATTCTCTTAGGAAATCTAATCATATTGCTTGCCTTGTGTTCGGATTTGGTTTTTCAAGGAAGTACTTAAAATTGATGTTGTGAGTTTTTAACAAAATCCTTATACCCAATAGGTAATGTCGCCACATGTTTAAAACATGTACAATAAAAAATAGTTCTAGGTCATGAGTTGCATAGTTGGTTTCACGAGGTTTTAATTTTCATGACTCATAAGAAACTACATAATCACCTTGTAACAATACAACTCCCAACTCTTCAAATGAACCATCTGTGCAGACAACAATGTCCTATCTGGATCTTCTATCTTTAGAATGGGAGATGTCATCGGTATTTTTTTTAACTTTTTAAAACTCTCTTGAAACTTCTCAGTCCATTTGAATCTAGTTCCTTTTTTCTATAACGAGGTTATTGGATAAGACAATTTTTTAAAACCCTTCAATGAACCTACAATAATATCTCGTGATACCCATAAAGGATTGGGCATCTAAGACATCCTTTGGTACCAGTCATTCTACAATGGTTTTGACCTTTTTTGGGTCAACTGAGATTCCTTCTCCTGAAATAACATGTCCTAAATATTGAACTTTATCTTGATAAAATTCACATTTACTAAAATTTATGTATAATTGATGTTCTCTAAGTGTTTATAAAACCAATATTAAGTGTTCTTCATGTTATTATATGGTATTTGAGTAAATCAATATGTCATCAATGAATACAATCACAAACTTATCCAAATATTTCCTTAACACATTGTTCATTAAGAAAATAAATTTCCCAGGTGCATTAGTTAGACAAAAGGGCACCACTACAAAAAACAATATCCACACCTAGTTTGAAAATAAGTCTTATGAATATATTCATCTTTAATCCATACATGATGCTATCATAACTGCAGGTATATATTTGAAAATATTTTATTCTCCCCGACTTGGTCAAAAAAGTCATCAATACGGGGTAATGAATAGTTATTTTTTATTGTCATCTTATTTAATTTCATGTAAACAATGCACAACCTAAATGTTCCATCTTTATTTTTAACAAACAAGATTGATGCTCCCCATGGAGATGCACTTGGTGTAATGTATAGTTTATCCATCAGTTCCTGAAGATACATTTTAAGTTCAATTAACTCAGTAATACTCATTCTCTAAAGTTCTTTAGATATCGGTGTAGACCGATGTAGTAAATCTATGGTAAAATATATGTCTCTTCTAGGAGCTAATCCTGGATTTTTTTTTCCGAAAATACATCCCGAAATTCTTGCAATATAGGATCTTCAATTAACAAATTGTTAACCACTTTGTATTTTATCTCATTTTTATGTACAACATAAAGATAAAATCCCTTCCTTGCATTTCTCTTCAACTACAAAGCAAAAATATTATTTATTGGCACTCCTCAAGGTATTCCTTTAATTGTTTTTCCTTCACCCGATTCATCTCAATAGCAAAAACAAAAATTTGACAATTTACAACAACTGAATTTTTTTTCTAGTTAGTCCATGCCTATGAGTAAATCATAGGACCCCCATGGTAATATATTCAAATCTACCTTAGTTTCCATACAATCCAAAGTTATTATGCATTCTTTGACCAATGCAACAACCTTTCGTTTCGTTCCAGTAGCTGGGTGTACTAACCAAGATTCCTTATGCTTAACCTTATTTAGTTTACAGTCTTCTACTATGGTAGGGGAAATATAACTCAAACTTGCACCGAGGTATATTAGAATAGATACATGTTTTTCATTAATCATGCATTCGATTTCTACTATGGTAGACTATGATCATCTTTCCAATTCTCTAAGGCTACTTTAATGTTATGTGTACATATTTCCATGTCGTTAATTGTTGGGTATGTGTTATATTCTTTTCACGAGTAGTAGTGTCTGCATTGCAGTAGGCTCATAGGGGGGTTTGAGGGGGGTGAAAGCCCCCCGTGTGGGGGTTCAGGGGAAGCACCCCCGATAATTTTTTTTCCTTAGGAAATGTGTCACATTTTTGCCTCGTTTTTCATGTTTCCTCAATTTTTGTGTCCATTGTTGGGTGGTTTTTTGGCACATGGTTTTTTTTCGATGGTTTTCTATTTCCAATTACGGAATTAGGCTTACTAACTAATCTAGACCATTCAGTTAGGGTTTTGAATGCTAATGGATCCTATATTTATATTGTATCGTAAATAATGTATCACTTTGAATGAATATAGAATATGTTGGTTTTCCCAGTTTGGGTTTCTAGGGGAAAAATATTTGTGTAATATTTGTATTTCCCATTGTATCTTTTCTGTTCATTTACTAAAAATTTCTTTGCAGTAAATATTTTACAAGGTTAAAATCTACATTAACTGACATTGCTTCTTGAGTGTTATCTATTGTCAAGTTTATCTTCTTATTTAAAGGACAATATATGTACAAATGAGGTTCTTTGAAACCCAAACATTGTAATGGTGGTCTAGTTGTTTTGTTTACCAAATCGGTTGGTTTTCTACTATTCTGGATTGATACACTTTGTTGCTAACCATTGAATTTGTTTTTCCTGACCAATGCACTATGTGATGGATGACGTGAATGTTTGAACTATTTCTTCCCGGGATCAAAATTGTAGTCCTTTTTCCTATTCTACCATGTTTTTGTACTTTCAAACCTCTCTTTAAACCGAGTGTAACATAACTTGGTGTTACTTATTATTTCACCCATTGTTTTAGTATTAAGGAACTCAATTTTATCCTTGTATGCTTGAGGTCGACAACTCATAAAGCATTGAACCTTTTCCTTTTCCTCCATCAGGTAAGGTTCAAACCTCATCAAATTAACAAACTTGGTAACAAAATCTTTGATTGTAATCTATCGTAGCTTAAGGTCATGAAATTCCTTGTCTTTTTCATCAAAATATCTTTCTATTAAATATTTTTGTTTAAAGTTATTTTCAAGTACTTTCCATTTTAGTTCATTTCTCCTAATTTTGTTCATTATTTTAGTCTGTTGCCACCAAATGGCATCTTTACCATTTCGTTTTTACACAAGCAGCCTAGCTCTCAAATTTCCTGAATAATTATAAAACTGAAAATATTTTCCAATGTTCAGAAGTTAAGCTTCTGCTCCTTCAGACTCACCATCAAAACTGGGTGGTCTGATATTTTTGAGTTCATGAGATAATTCATTTTTATGCCATTTTCTTTCTTGGTTTTGATTGTCATGTTATGTAAAGTGTTGTTTTCCGAACTATCCTCAGTAACTTCTTCAGTCAACAACTATGTTTTGTCACTAAACATTGGATGATATTTGCATTTTTGAGATTCATCATTGGAGAATCCCTTCTTAGTGTTGTTGGAGGTTTTTCCAACATTCTTTTTATGTTTCGTTTCTTTGATGTTCTTAACTAGGATTTTTTTAAGCTCTTCATGTTCCTTACTAGCCTTTAGTAATTTTTGATTACCTTCTTTGATGCTCTATAATTCTTCCTTTATGCTACACACAATTTCCAAAGTACTAAAGAGTTGTCTTGAGGTATTTCGGTTTTAATTCCACACACATATGTGGTCCACTTGTTATTGTTTTAATAGGTTCTTCATCCATAATGTGTGATTTTTTTGTTTCTAATATGGGAAAAACATAATTGACGTCAATATTTTCTCTTTAACAAGTTTTTTAAGAGTTGCATATACTAGTATGTTTATAAGAACAACACTCATGTTAATTTTTGGCCCATAAGACTATATTCTTTGAACCATGCTTTGATACCATTTGTAACATTTCCTAACACATTTTTTTATTTTTTAAATACCTATATATAGTATTTTTTTTTTCTTATTGCAATAATGTATTAAATATCTTTTTGAACCATGCCAATTATTATT
>JZKD02S0154788.1:74776-110384 GCA_000966675.3 Picea glauca | reverse complement strand
CACTTCATGGTTGTATAGCCAATCCACAATGAACAATATACCAACTTGTATAGATATCATTTCTAGACCATGAAAGTACCTTGTGAACATAAATGTCTTGTAAGGTGGAGGCATACAAATTCCTCGACACCAATTACAAGTCTTTTTATATGTTTTGAACTTCTAAAAATTCTCATGAATAATCCTAGATATATATATTCTTACTCTATACTTCTTCATTTTGTTATCATTTCAATAGTGGATAGAATCACATTTCCATATGAAAAAGTTATGTTAACTCTATGTGTAAAAATGGAAATGAATTTACAACTATTAACTATTGTATGCAAACATCATAACGATGTTCAAATACATAACTATTAATTTGAGTCCATAAACTCTATGCGACTTTATTCAAATGAACCAAGTTCCATCATATGGTATTACATAATATATACCATGTTCATGGCTCATAAGCATACCTTACCAAAACAATTAACAACAACTTAGTGGTTTATTAACTCTCTACAAATAGCCTCATTCCATGTAGTATGTGAGTGGTCATACTCACTCTAATAGGCATCAATGGATATCATGCCACCTTTCAACGTACTCATACTTAACTTTGATTTTTATTAAATGTGATGTAGTGTTAACTTGATTTATGATTTTGGTTTAGTCTTGGCACCATTACACCACTTTGGCTATGGCGACTAAAAATATTGTTTACCCAAGGATGATTTTAGGGGCTAAATTTCGCTTATGGGGTAATTTTCCATGGTTTTTCCCAAAAAATGATTTGTTCTAAAAATGTTTCGCCCAGATTCTAAAGGACAAAATTATTTTACCTTAAAAATCACCAAAATTTTATACAAACTATATAAAATCCTTATAAATTTGAATGTTTTTACAAAAATATCTTCAAACATTGAATACATGGTATATGAAGGATTAGTGAGATTTTCCAAGGTTTCTACATTTTAAAATAAATTTCCATGCTTAAAATCATGCATGTTTATATTTCAGTTCATGTATAGGAAAATGTAATTATTCCCCCAATCCGTTGTCTATCGCAAATGTTCAAAGATGGGAAGCGTAGAGCTGAGGCTCCTCTCTCCCTATTCTCATGAGGGTTTACAAATTTTCATTAATGTTTTTGAAGAGATTTTACTTACTCATATTACAAAACCAAGTTAGTATTATTCTTATCCTTTACTTCTTAGTGTTTTGTATTCTAAATAGTCTATTTCTCTATACACTAAAGGCTTTGTTTAATGATTTTCTCTTTCATTGATCCATATTATTTTCAGCATGAAATGAGAGAGGAGATATAATAAAGAAATTAACAAAGATATATCATATATCCATAATATAATATACATTTATCAAAGATATAACCACATACACAAAGATACAATAATACACAATTTCTATTAATGAGCGAAATGTACAAGACTGTAAAAATACAGAGTGAAAGACTCGCTAAAATGGTGGCAACTTACCTCTGAAAAGACATGTGATGACTACTTCCATTTGCAAGAATATTATTACAATGGGGATCTAAAGAATTTTTTTAACATAAATAAAATCCAAAACCCTAACCCTGGAAGATGAAAATCCAACAATTTTCTCGACCCATTTTTTGTTTAGTTTGGCATATCAACTTGCTGGGGCCTTAAATTTGTCATACGATCTTAGTTTGGGGTCCATGATAGCTAGTTGGAAAGGTGTCATTGAGGATATTCATTTTGTGGGATAAATGAGAGCATTCAACTATCATTGAGGTGATTAATCCCAAAAAAACTTCAATTAGACCCTCAAAATGGCCCCAAAAGTTTAGGAACCGAAAACATGTTAAAAATAGTAAATTGCCAAAAGACTATTTTGGGCTAGATGGAATAGGAGGGTGGCCACCGATATCCACCTAGATAAATCCTCCCTCCTTAGCAAGAAATTGTCTCCATTTCTTTCAGTTCTCGAGGAAGACGAAAAAGCATTTGTTGAATCTGCATATTGATGAGCTGCTTGGCTTGCTATAGAAGTTGTGCTTCTTAGCTTGTTGAAGCTTGTCACGAACATGTGGCTAGAAGGGTTGCACCTTTTTAACCATTCTGGATACATGATTTGACTGTGTACAGAAGGAATCCTTGTGCTTTGCTTCAATCTTTTCAACCTGCTTCTGCTGAACAAAATGTGCTTGGAATGACGCTGCAGTGGTTGCGGTGCTCTTTTGTTCGCCTTTTGAAGAGACTGTAAAGAAGATAAATTTTGTAGTATGAGATACTACCTTGTGACACTATTTAGGTTGGACAGTAGTTGATACTACCTTTGGTATCTTGTAGAGATGATCCCTGAGATTAACAATGAAACTACAGGGTCAAGATTCATCAATATCATGGCACTTCCACATATATGGATGTCCCAACAAAACATCGCAAACATTAAGTGGGGAAACATCACATAATACCTCATCATTGAAGGGATATATGCCATATGAAAATCGACACTGGTGGATGACATGGAGGTCTTGTCCCTTGCAAAGCCACCCAATGTTGTATGGTTGCCGGTGTGGTATTGTAGACAATCCCTACTGTTGGACAACCTCAAATGAGATGAGGTTCTTTTGGATACAACTATAAAAAATAAAATTCAATTGTGTCCCCTTCACCCACATATGTGAATGAAAAAGGTGCTCCCCTTCTTCAAGCTCCGCTAGTTCTTCTGGTTGAATTATTGTGGACACAAGAGTAGTAGTGGGGTCTACATCAATGATATGTTTTGTACGAGTATTTTTAGAATATATTTTGAATCAGGGTTCATCTCCTTATATCTAAACTTGGTCACCAATAACTATTTTGAGAAGCATTCATCGGTGTTGTGCCAAGGGATTTTGTGGAAATCACACCATTTTCTTGTTTCCTTATTCTTCTTTTCGTTACCCTTCTTTTCGTGTGGCTTGGACTGGTTTTTTGAAGGTTGGTTGTTAGGGAAGTATTTACCATACTTTGGTTGTTGCAAATTTATAGACCCGAAATCCCCCTTTTTCTGATGCTTAAATTGATGCTTGATTTTAACAACATATCGATAAGAAACACCCAGTGATGAGATGTCTGAAAAATCTGTTTCAGTTTGGAAGTATCTATGTAGAGCCCCACGATATTTCATAACCAAATGTCGCTCAGAGTCTTTGATACCCATATTGGTGCACAAGTTATGGAAGGTATTGGTGACCTCTGTCACTACTTGGCCCCTCTCTTGACGTAGCATGGTCGATCTCATGTACAGGTCTTCCTAGTTTCCAACAGGGTAATATTGTTCCTTCACTGCATACACAAAAAAATCCTAAGTGGGATCGACCCCATATATTCCAAACTCGTCTGTGGAAATTTCCTGCCAATAATTTTCCCACCAATGTTTGACATGGGGGAGAGCCTTAAGGAGTGTGAAGGTGATATTTTTCATTGTCGAAAAAATTGTGCACAAATAAATAACCTTCTAGAATATCTAACCATTTTTCTAGGGAATCCCCATCTATCTAACCTTCAAATATGAGAATATAAAAATTAACCTTTACCTTAAAAGGGGAGGTTCTTTCAAAGTGTCTGCTTGATGAAGACACCATGGTTGTTATCGATAGGCATTGAAGGGTGTGAGAAAAATTCTCCATCATTTTGTCTCTCTATCATGTGAGAGCCTACTCAAGGAATAGATTGACAAAATCATCTACTATGTGGTTTTTTTTTCTTTCTCCATGGAGGTTTTCTTGGGCATGTCAGAGAAATTTTCATTAAGAGAGACAAGCTCAAGACCCAAATTGCTATACTCGGACCTTGTCGGGGACATGCACTGAAAAAAGATCAAGAGTATCTTGCTCTAATACCACTGATTCAGATTATTTTTGACATGAAATGAGAGAGGATATATAATAAATAAATGTACAAAGATATATCAGATATCCAATAATATAACATAGATTTATTAGATATATAACCATAACACAGAGATACAGTAATACACAATTTCTATTAATGAGCGAAATGTACAAGATTGTAAAAATACAAAGTGAAAAACTCGCTAGAATGGTGGAAGCTTATCTCAGAGAAGAGTTGTGACATATACTTGCATTCACAAGAACATGATTACAATGAGGCTCTAAAGGAATTTTTTAACATAAATAAAATCCAAAACCCTAACCCCGAAAGAGGAAAATCCAACAGTTTTGTGGACCCTGTTTTGGGTACTTTGGTGTATCAACTTCTGAAGGTCGTAACTTTGGCATGTGATCTTTGTTTGGGTTTCACGATTGCTCGTTGGAAAGGTATCATCAAGGATATTCATTTTTGGGTCTCCATGAGAGCCTTTAGCTATCATTGAGTTGATCGATCATGAAAAAACTTCATTTACACCCTCAAAATGGTCCCGAAAGTTTAGGAACCAAAAAAATGTTAAAAATATTAAATTGTCAGAAGATTGTTTTAGGCCAGTTGGAATAGGTGGGTGGACACTGATATCCATATGAATCATTCATTGTCAACTACACATATTTTTCGTTTCATCGAGGATTGGTATGGAACCCAGCTGTCAACAACATCCACAACATCTACTACAACTTCTTCTTTTTTGTAAATGAGTGTGAGAATCTATATTAATGAAGAAAATTATAATACAAAAAGGATACAGGGACTCCCAAGATCTTCCAAAACAGAAACTAGATCTGGGGTCCCAGGGGAGCAATGTCTAATATAGCATAGGAATCCTGGGCCACCACCATGGGAAACCAACCCAAACCTCTGCAATCCAGTTTGGAAAACAACAACATAACAAAAACATAAAAAGAATAATCATAGTGGGGTTTTCTCCTATGATGAGAAGCTTGACCAGGACTGGTCCTACGCTAGTCTAGGTTGATGGGGTTCTCTTCATCTTCATCCTTCCTTTCCTCATTCACCTCCCTTTTCTCCACCAGGAACATATTTCTGATGCACGTTGGGGTTCCATTTCTGTCGACTGGAGTAATGTCTATATGGTGGACATAGCATAGATAAAGATGGAATTTCCCTGTCAGTTGCTCGATTTTTTCCTGCTGTCTTCGCTGGTCCTCTGCAAATATTCTTTTACTCACCTCTAGGTTGCTGAGGTGGTTCAAAATACCTGTGCACACCTTCTTCTAGTCCCAGGTTTCTATCTTGTTTGTCTCCTTATGGTCTGCACACATCTTACCTATCAACATTTTTGTTCTCCAGGCTTTCTCCATCGTCCTGTGGTAGAGGGTTGTTCTAGGCTGTGTGGCTCTTGAGTCTCTTATCCCCCTCGCTTTCTGAGTTAGTTTTGTCTAGGATTTTCCCCTATGAGCATTGTTGATTTCTCTCTCCCATCTTTTGATGATCGTCTTTCCCTTTGTATCAACCTACGTGAGTAAGAACTCTTTGCTTCCCTGGCTGCTTGTTGGATTCTTGTCATCCTCCAAGTGCTTGGCGGAGGTTTTGTCCCCTATGGGCCTCTCTTGCTGCTGGTTTTCTTCATGCATACCATCTTTGCTTGCTTATGGTATTTTTTACGTTGGGTTCTTCTCCTATTCTGCTTCATGCCTTTCTGGTATGTAAGGTGGCCCCTGTAATTGCTTTGCTCCTGTCTGTTGCTCTTTCTGTTATACCTTCTTTTATGGAGCCAACCCAGCTGCAGTCCCATCCTTGCAATCATGGCATGCTCATCAAGGTGGCCCTTCTGGTCTGTGTCCTCTGTTCCAGATTGTGTGCACTTGATGGCCTTGCCGTAATCCCTATGCCAATGCTTTGCCTTGTACACTATACGCTAGTCATTTCCCTACCATGTAACGGTACTTGGGTGAGGTGTACCAAGACTTGACCCTAGTGAACCTTTTCATCCTTCATCCTTCACCCCTTATTGGTTATTTGTTCTACTTTCCCACGAGTAACCCCTGTACTTCTTTCTATTGATAGGACCATGGTGTCGTGCCTTTGCTTGATGTGTGATTTGTACTTGCACTTGTAACCTTGTTTGATTGGTGGGCTATCAGATTCTGCCTGGAACCTACGTGCCCTTCAATTCCTTCTGCGCCTCCATTCTTTAAGTGATCTTCCATACTAATACTATTCTCATAGTCCTTTGCCTCATGTTGGGTGCAATCTGTTCGAAATTGAACATGCGGGATGTTGCTCCAAATTTTGTCCAGTTCAGGACCTTCATTATCCACCCCCTCATTCACTATTATGTCTGCCAGTCCAATTGTTGACCTTTGAACCCAGCGCAAATCTACTGAAATCCCTATTTGCAAGTGCACCTAGATTCTTTTCAGTAGGTGTGCCAATGGCCAATCTCTCTGGATTTTTCCCATTCTGGTATTGTTTTGGAGTTTTCTTACTGTGTTGATCACCAACATGGAATATCCTTCTACTATGGCGTTTTTCATCCCCTCCCAACTTAGAATCTCTAAGCTAGTCTCTAGGGCTTCGAATTCCACGGCATTGTTAGTTGAGTTTCCCATACTCCCAGCATACAATCGGATGATGTTTCCTTTACTGTCCCTGATTACTCCTCCCAAACCTGTTCGGCCTAGGTTTCCTTTCATCGTCCCATCAAAATTCAACTTGAGGGAGCCTGAAGGTGGTGGCTTCCAGTTGCGCTCACCTACTTGGAGTTGCAGTGATTGTCTGAACTAATTGGGGTTGCAGCCACCATTCAGGTGGAAGGCCTCTAGGACTCGGGAATACAGGTCAGTGGGTTGCACTCTACCTACCTGGAAGTTGCAGCTCTACACTGTATCTCATGTCATGGAGATTATTGAATCCTTGATCTTCCCTTCGGGCCAACTTTGGTTTCTAAAAATGCGTTGGTTCATTTCCTTCCATATCAACCATATGATCATTCCTAGGGTGAGTATCCAACAAAATTTCACCTCTTCTTGTTCACTGTAGTTCTCTTTCCAGAGATTGATGGTTGCAACAATGTTACCTCGGATCATGTTGGACTGGTGGAAGATACTTACCGCCCAGTCCTAGAGTTTTGCAGTGTAGGCGCATTCGTCAAGGAGATGGTTCGTTGTTTATTCCTAGGCTTGATAGAGATGACATCTTGATGGACCTATGAATCCCCTTTTCCTTAGGTTTTCCCAAGTTAGAATGCGGTTGTGAAGTATTAACCATTGGAATTTTTTTATCTTTGGTCATTGACGGTTGTTCCATAGCTTATCCCAATATTGTGATGGGTCTTCTTGGTCCAGATATGCTATATAGTGTCGGACTTCTTTCAGGTTGAATTCCCCACTGTCATTTTGTCCCCACCTCAGCTGGTCCTCTCCTTCCGTGACTGTTATTTTCTATCTTCTCAGTTCCTCCTCCACCTCTTTTACTATTGTTGCAGGTGGATCATTGTTCTGCAGAGTGATCTTGTCCCAGGTTCTCCATTTGTTGTGGTTCATTTCCTGTTTCCAGTATTGGTAGACATTTATTTTACCTTGCACTATTAGATCCTATTGGAGTACCTCTCTATCCAAGTTATCCATTTTTAGTTCCAATTGCCAAGCATCCTCCCAAAATCTGGATGTTTTGTCATTCCTAATTTCCTAGAAGTTGTGTCTGAATCTAGGCTTTGTTGTGCCAGGCTAGGTTCCAAATGGTTAAACCTTCCCTGGTTCCTCTAAAGAGGATTTTGTCCTGGTCGCCAATGTCCGGGGCATATTTTTCCTTCCATAGGTTTACCCAATGTGTAGTAGTTTCTTCGACCCAACGCCACCAAAGTTTCGCCCCATAGGCATTATTGGTCACTTGTGGGTCCTGTAGCCCCAGGCCTCCTTTTCTTTTTGTCTTGCAGACTTTCTCCCAAGCCACCAGGGCCCATTTTTTATTTGTTTCTGCACCTCGCCACAGGAAGTCCCTTTGGATGGCTCTTATATTTTGTATAATCCCCTGTGGAGTTGGGAAGATAGACATCATAAAGGTTGGGATTGCTTGTAAAACATACTTGGTTAGGATCAATCTTCCAGCTAGATTGAGAGATCTATACGTCCAATTTTTTACCCACTACTGTAACTTGTTTATTACTCCTTCCCAAGTAGGCATTTTATACACTTTTTTTGTCAGTGGATCCCCCAAGTACTTAGCTAGGAGTGTCTTCCATTCAAATCTGAGAATGTTGGTCAAATTCCTTTCGATAGTTGGGTTGGTGTTGAAGAAGAAGATAATTGACTTGGAATGGTTGATCTCAGTGCCCAAGGCTTCCCCAAAATCTTCTAGGATTTGTTTGTAGGCTTTATCTTCTTTGACTGTGTGTATGCCATGGAGTAAGCTAGGGAAATTTTCAAAGGGTTTGAGACCTGTTATTTTCCCTGTTGCGGTTTCTCTCTTTATGCTTTGACTGAGGCCTTCCATCATCAGAATGAACAGGGAGGGGGACAATGGGTCTCCTTGTCTGCTCCCTCTCGTGGGACAGAAAGGTTCAGCAAGGGCTCCTTTGATTAGTAGTGAGTAGATTGTTGTGGATACGAGACTGGCAATCCAGTTGATCCAGTGTTGGTTGAAACCAAAGGCTTCCAAGGTCTTGACCATATAGTGCCAGCTAATTTTTTCATAAGCTTTTTCTAGGTCCAGTTGTATTATCATTCCCCCTCTCTTCTGAACCTTCAAGGTGTGAATGATCTCATGGGCCTGGATGATGTTGTCCATTATTCTTCTTCCTTCCACAAATCCTACCTATTCTTGTGTGACCAGTGTAGGTAGGAGGGGTTTCAGTCTATTTTCTATGATGTTGGAGATTATCTTGTAAACCACATTGCATAGTGTTATAGGTCTATACCGGTTAAGGGTTTTGGCTTCATTTTCTTTGGGGATTGGTGTGATCATTGTGTCATTTAGTGATTTAAGGATGAAGGTTGACCTTATAGAGTCTTCTACTACCTTATAAACTTCATGTTTGATGATTTCCGAACAAACTTTGAAGAATTCCACTGTGAAGCCATCTGGACCTAGGGCTTTCCCGTTGGGCATTTTCTGGAGCACCTGGTCAACTTCTTCCGTGGAAATAGGTTTGTTTAGGAAGAAGTTTTGTTCCTTTATGACCAAGCAAGGAATATGTTGGGTTATCCTTTGAATGGATTTCGTTCTATCTTGGTTGGGTTCTTGGGATATCCCGTGGAAGTGTTTAACTAGAGCAGTTTCAATCTCCTGATGTGATTCACGCTCAATTCCATCCTAGTCCTTCATCTTCAGTATTTTGTTGTGGGCTCTTCTGGCCATTGTTGTTCTATGGAAACACTTGGTGTTCTATTCTCCTTCCTTTAGCCATTGGATACGAGACTTATGACGCCAGAGTGTTTCTTCCTACTGGCATCGTGCCTCCAAATCTTGGGTCATCTGGATCTCTTCCTTTTTCCAATACTTCATATAGCCTTCCAACATGCAGGTTTCTTGGAGTTTTTTCATTTTTTCCTCTAAGTTGTTTTTCTCTTGGTTTAAATTCCCAAAGGTATCCCTGTTCCACTCTTTGAGCTTATTTTTGATGTACTTAAGTTTCTTATAAAGTTGGAACATCTTGGTCCCTTTGTCCAGTTGTACCTCCCATGACCATTGTTTGATTCTTTCCTTGAAAGTCGAGTGTTCAATCCAGAATTTTTCAAATATGAAGGGTTTGTTCATTTTTTTTTGTTTGGAAACCTTCTTCTAATTGCCCCAGCCAATGATCAGATCCCCCTAGGGAAGGATGTTGCAGTCTAAGGTTAGCCCCTACATAATGATTGACTCCGATATAAGGAATTTGTCGAGTCTTGATGCTACCTGAAACTGATTCATCTATTTATTGTTCCAGGTGAACTAGCCATTCTTAGTTTTGAGATCTACCATCTCCGCTATGTCTATGAAGTTTGAGAAATCATCTGCATCCCGATCCAATTTTCTTGTACGTCCTTTCTTCTCCACAAGTGAGGTAATGATGTTGAAGTCCCCAGCCAGGATCCAGTGGAGATTGGTGTATTGATATTTTATGTATTCTAGGTCTCAGATCATTCCTTTCTTTTCGTCTGACCCTTGGGGCCCATATACATTAGTGCAACGAATCTCCTTTATGTTTCCAATGATTTGCATGCATACCGTTAGGGTGTTCCTGGTTGCTTCAGTTGCTATTAGATTTAGAATTTGTGGGTTCCACAAAGTTAGAATGTCACCTGCCATTTGGTGGTCTTCGATTGCTACCATCTTGTACTTGCGCCATTGTTGTTTACTAATTTCCTCCATTCTATCTGTAGTGCATTTAATCTCTTGAATGAAACATAGATCTAGTTGTTCCTGATTTATTTTAGTCCTAAGGATTCTTTTTTTTCTTGGGCTGTTTAGGCCTCTTATATTCCAAGTTATGACCTTCATTTAAACATGTGGAGGGGATTTGGGAAAGAGTTTCTTGATCTTACCCAAATTTATTAGTAGCGCTCCCAACTCCTGTAGGGCTACACTTTTTTATTTCCTACCTTTTTTCCTCCTCATCTACTTGGGTGATAGTTGTACTTGTCCCTCGCCGAATTTCACTCCTAGGTATCCTATCTCCCTGTGTGTGTGTTTTTGTCCTCTAGCTTTGGCTTCCTCCCGTATGAGAAATAGGTACTAGATGCAGTCAAGTTGCTTTGTTGCTACGTTGTTGACTCCCTACCTTTTCCATTGCTCCAATATGTTTGGAAGGTCTATCCATTCTCTTTCCACCAGGTCCCTGAGATCAGGGTCTTCTGTGCCTACCTCGCTCAGGGTCATCTTCGCATCTCCCTTTGCATCTTGCATGATGGTGTTGTCATATTTTATTTCTCCATCCATCGGGGTTGCACAACTCCCCTTTGCCATCTTGTTTCTTGTTCTCTAACCTTTTGAGCTTTTACCAAGCCACTTTCATCATCTTCCCCTTTATTTGTTTGGTCCCATCCATCCATTTTATTCTGGGTTTCTTGGTTATTTCCTATTGAGGTTTTATTCGTATTTTTATTTTCTCTGTTTCTGGGGTTTAGTGTTATAAACCCTTTTTCATCCTACTATGTTTTTGGGTTTGTCACTTCCTTCTTTTTATTAAGAGGGAATTCTTTGATTAGGTGGTCGTGTTCATAACATCTTCTCCATCTAAAGGGGATATGTTCGTAATCTATGTTTTAGATCCATTCCTCATCGCTGAATTCTAGACTTATGGCTTCTGGGAGTGCTCCAAAAATGTCCATCTCTATGCAGATTCCTGCGTACGATGTGTATCTTCCTTTTAGGGTGGCTTCTAAAGTCTTCAGATATTTCCCCAGTTTTTTTCCTATTGCTTCAAAAGTGGAGGGAAACCATTAGTCTAAGGGTAATGAATAGAATCTCAGCTAGACCGGTACCTTTTTGAACATCTCTTTTTCCAAGGAGATTTTTTCTTTCCAGGGTTGCACATATAGTCCAACTGAGGTGTGGAAGTATGGACCTCCCTCAAAGAATCTATTCCTATCCTCCATATTCATGAAGACTGTTGCGAAGAAACCTTTCGAGCCTAGGTGCAGCTCCACTTCTCCATTTGGCTTCCATATATTTGATCCAGTTGCACAGAGTTCTCTGTGTGGGCCATAACCGCATGGAATTGCATATGAGTGCATGCATCTTCATCTGGTCCCTATAGAGTTGTGTTTGTGGGTCCTCTAATATCACCTTGGGTATCATTGTTGTTTTGGGCTTGCACGAGTTATGCCTTTCTGTCCCATTGGCCTTCGTGGTCTCTTTCGCCTCACTCTGGGTTTCCTTAGCTTCTTCTCTCATGCTCTTGCTTTTGTCCTGGTTTCTTTCTTGTCATTTCCCTGGGTCTGATCCTAAGGTTCCTGTCTCTGGTTCCTTGAAAAATACACCTCTTGGCCCTTTCCCTCTATCCACCACTACCTTCTTGTATGAGGGGGTCCCCTTACCCCCCCTTTGTTGCTCATGCGACTCTCTGTTGTGGCTACAACTATCAAACCCTAGCTTGCCATGACTGTCAAACCCTGAACATCTACTACAGCTTCAAGCTTGTGAGTGTAAAGTATTGTTTTATAGCTATGGGTTCCTTACCAGTATTATGTCATTCATTATTATATTTTTTTATCAGAAAAAATGAATCACTGATGATTTCATTAACGCATAGGAGTTCCTATGAGTAGGCCATATAGGAATCATGAAAATCATCTATGAGTTCCTCCATAGTTCAATACCAAATAATCGTGGTAATATACATAACTCTATGACATACATAACTCTGCTTGTGTTTTATAACACTCATCCCTTTATTAAATTTGTTTGAGAATATCATTGTTTACTTTATTATAGGTGAAGTCTCACATTAAAAACAATTCCAAGTTTCTTGTCTAACAATTATCCTAGCTATCATAACCTGTGAGCAAAGGAAATCATGATTTATCATGAGAAAGGGTGAACTTCATATTCATCAGGGTTTGAGCTCTTACTCGACCAATTTACAGAGGTAACGATGTACTTGGAACCTCTATGTAACTCTATGAATTTAAAATTTTCAATGTTTCCCTCCTATTCTGGGAGGTCATGAGATTCCTTTGGTTTGAGATTTGATTGGTTAGACTGATATGTTTATCTAGTTTTCTTATACAAAGAGTCGATACCTTTCTTCTTTCTAGGGCCACCTGGTTAGTAGGTTTTATGAATCTGTAATTTAAATAAATGCATACCATGCACTGTTTTGGTTGACTCATGACACTATTGTTTTCTTTGCATCTAGGTCATAATGGTGTGACCAGTATGGTCTCAAGACAACCATACATGTCATTCATATTCTTTCATTATAAAGAGTTTAAATATTATTTTTTGTAAACAAGAAATGTGATGTATTTATGATACCCATATGTTGTTAAGCCCTATAAAAATCCCCATGATATGTAAAAAACCTTTATTATTCCCTATATATTAAATTATTACATTTCTAGTAGGTCAACTAGAACCCTTCTTTGCACCCTTTCATTATAATTGTAACCCTTTGTCTCCCATAAATATATCAAGGAGATATAGTATTAGGATCTTCTTATCTCATATTTTATTGTGTTTTGAAGTTTATATATTGTAAACGAGGTTTCCCCCTCGAAGTAGACTGAATTTTATCAATTTTTTATAATTTTTAAGGCGTTGGTTCATAACATTTGGAATTAGAGATCAAGGTCTTGGGGTTTCGCTGTTGCATCCGAGACACCTTGTAATTTGCACTATAAAAGAATTTATATGATGTTTTAGAAGGAAATCCTTGGAGGATATTTACAATGTGGATCAAGGTACTTGGGGTTAAAATTTCATTTCCCAAGGATTTATAATTTCAGAGATATAGCCTATGCAAGCTCAGGTTCTGGAAGCATCCTAAATTTATCCATCACATGATTGTTGCTATACAATTTTTCTTTGATTTTTCAGACCTTGAAACTTGGATGATATTCACATAAATTAGCAAGGTATCTCTGATAAAAATTTCAGCTTATGGGTCATCCTAATTTTGTAGATACACCCTATGTAAGATAGGGTAGCTGACTAGTCATATTAACTAGTCTCAAGAAGGTGTTCCGGTTAAAACAATGATATATTCTTCAGTGAGTATCAAAATTAAGTGAGACAAGTTGTATTGGACAGTGGAAAATATTTTTTATTTCTGGTGCAAGTTTTAGAATCCAATATGATACATTGTTTTCTTGACACGCTTTACAAGTACACTCTCGTAGAAGGGAAGAAAATCAGTAGGGTGTGGGGAAGTTACCATAACTTCCACTTGGAAAATCCAATTTTGATCAGACCTGTGGCATTGCAGAGAGGACATATCAAATAAACTATAGTACAAAAGTTAGCCAAGAGAACAAATGCCAAATTAAGGTTTTTAAAGGTACATAACTTACAATTGGCATAACTATTTTTGGAATATTTGTTTTGGGTGATTTGAAATTTGTGATAAATATATAATAGAGGATTATTGTTATTATTACTCCATATGGTTCCCAAAAAGGTTAGAACACCTATTAAACCTATAGAAGTCTCATCTATGACTGAAGAAGAAAATGAGGACATACATAACAGATTATCCAAATTATAGGAACACATTAAGAATGTGAGTGAAAAGTCTAATAATTGGGTAAAGTCAAAAATAAAAATGATTTTAATGGAAGGGAATATGGATGGAATGGAAAAAAATATGGAGGGTATGAAAAACAATATGGATGATATGGAAAATAAGATGGAAGAAAATAAGAATAACATAAAAAGAGAAATACAAAATTTGATGAAGGAAATGGAAAATATGTCTTCCCTGATATTTCAAGTTATAGATGAGAGATTACCTAAAGGAGACATCAAAATGGATGTACTCATGAAAATAAATGTAGTACTCATGTTGAACAAACTAACAATAATAATCCATTTAGTGAATATAACTCTAATAGTGGAGTTAATTCTGGTGGGAGTGCTAAATTCAACTTTCCCAAAATTGAATTAAAGAAGTTTGATAGTATATAGGTATTTACTTGGGTGAACATAATAGATAAATATTTTGAAATACATAATATTATGGATGATAATAAAATAATTCACATAGAAACCTTGAACTTTGAGATAAAACCATATCAATGGATAGTGAAAAGGAAAATACCATTATATCACTACACTTGGGGTTTATTTACAAGATACTTAGAAGAAAAATATGGGAAAGTTTAGGAACAAAACTACTTCAATCAATTGACAAGAATCAAGCAGTTAGGTGATATTGAAGAATATAATTTAGAATTCCTAGTACTGGCCAGAAGGGTGGATAAACTAAGTGATGAACACTTGTTGGAAGCTAACATGGGTGGATTAAAAGAAGACATTAAACATGGACTTTTCTTAAGACAACCTACAAATATTATGGAAGCTATGCAAAATGCTCATCATATTCATACCAAAAAAAGGGATACACACAAGTATATCATTGGAGGCAGATATCGTTTTTGGGGTCATAAGACAATCATATCTCAACCAACAAGGTTGACACCTTATCATATCGATGAAATAAGAGAAAAATGACTATGTTTCAATTGTGACAAAAAGTGCAGTAAAGGGCATAAATGCGGTGAGAACAAATTATTCTACATAGACTTTGAAGAGGAAGAAGATAGTCTACCTAAACGAACAAGGTTGACACCTCAACAAATGGATGAAAGAAGACAAAAAGAACTGTGATTCAATTTTGACAACAAGTACAGTAAAAGTCATAAATGCGGTGAGAAGAAATCATTCTACATAAACCGTGAAGAGGAAGAAGATCAATAATTGGAACCATCTCAAGACCCAAATCTAAAAGAGACTACTCCAACAATATCTTGTGATACTTTGGTTGGCATCATTACTCCACAAACCCTCAAGATACAACGATACATCAAAAATAAAAAGATAACAATATTGATTGATTCGGGTAGCATCCATAATTGCTTCAATTACAAATTAGTAGAATATCTCAATTGTTTTGTATATCCTGCACCAGAGTTTCAAGTAATGATTTCAAATGGAGGTACAATAAATTTTTCAGGGATATTTCATACTATTAAGCTCAAATTGGGGAGTATTTTCTGGATAGCCCCATGATTTCCATCCAAATGGGGGGTGATGATGTTGTATTAGGGGTCCAATGGTTTCAATCACTCAGAATAGTGGCCTTTGATTTTCAAAACCTTTCTATGATATTTTCCTCGAATGGAAAGGAAATTGAGCTTAGAGGTATCCAAGGGAAACCCTCTAAAGTGATAATCTCTAATAGCATGGAAAAAATACTTAAAAAGGGACACCATGGTGTAATTGCACAATTTTTCTCACTTGATGTTCAAACATCTATAGCACCGACTCCATTAGCTCTCGAAATAATTATCAACAATCATTCAGGGTATTATGTGAAATTCCTAAGGGTATACCACCTACTCGAGACCATGGCCATGCTATTGATTTCCAACCAGGAAGTGTGCCACCTAACATTAGGCCTTACAGGTATCCATAAGCACAGAAGAGTGAGATTGAATGCATGATTCATGAAATGTTAGAGGTTGGGATCATTCAACATAGCCAAAGTTCTTTTTCCTTACTAGTTGTGTTGGTTACAAAAAAAGATGGCTCATGGTGTATGTGTCCATATTATAGACAACTCAACAAAATGAACATCAAATAAAAGTTTCCTGTACATGTCATTGATGAATTATTAGATGAATTACATGGAGAAAAATTATGTACCAAGTTGGATGTTCGTTCGTGATATCATCAAATCAGAATGAGATAGGAAGGCATTCCTAAAAAAACTTTTAGAATACATGAAGGTCATTAAAAATTTTTGGTTATTCCATTTGGACTAAGTAATGCACCTTCAACATTTCAAAGCTTGATGAATTATATTTTCAGGCCCTTCCTTAGAAAATTTGTTTTAGTATTTTTTCATGACATATTAATCTACAACAAATCTTGGGAAGAGCATGTACAACATGTGGACAAAGTATTACAACTATTGGAAGAGCAACAAATTTATGAAAATCCTTCCAAGTGTACCTTTGGGGTTCAAGAAGTGGAATATTTGGGTGATATTGTATCTCATGAAGGTGTAAAAGTGGACCCTAATAAATTTAAATCTACAAGGGAATGACCAATTCCCAAAACCTTGAAGAAACTTAGAGGATTCTTAGGATCGACACGCTATTACCACAAGTTTGTCAAGAATTATGGTCAAATAGCAACACCTCTAACAACATTATTAAAGAAGGAAGCATTTTATTGGACTGAAGAACAAATATTTGCCATAACCTCATAACCTCATAACTTAGTCAAACCCATTTATGAAAAATAAATGTTGGCCATACTACATGCAGTACAAAAATGGTGCCCCTACCTAATAGGAAGACACTTCAAGTTAAAAAGAGATCATGACAGTTTGAAGTACTTTTTGGAGAATCGATCAAATTTAGTAGAGCAACAAAAATGGGTTACAAAGATGTTGGGTTATGACTTTGAAATTATATTAAAAAAAAGGAAAAAATAATGTTGTGACAGTTTCCCTTTCGAGGAAAGAAGAAGAAACATAAAGTTCAGTATGTGTTATTTCTAGTCCACAATCAGATTGGTTGGAAGAAGCAAGGATATAATGGAATCAAGATCAAAAGGTATTCAATATAATTCAAAAACTACATGAAGACCCCAGTTCAGTAGAAATTTTTGTATGGAATAATGATTTTCTATGGTATCATGATCGCCTATACTTATATAATAATTTACAACTCAAATAGAAGATCCTTCTGGAATTACACACTTCTTCTATAAGGGGACATTCTAGATTCTTGAAAACATATCACAGGGTCAAGAGGGATTTTTTATGGCAAGGTATTAAACATTATGTTCAAAAAATTGTGTTGTAATGTCTGGTCCACCAACAAAATAAGGGAAAGATAATCAATACTCCACATCTCCTACAACCATTAGCTATATCAAGCCAATGTTGGGAACAAGTTTCCATGGATTTTATTACAGATTTATCAAAATCATAAGGAAAGACCATCATCATGGTAGTAGTGAATTGACTAACAAAGTATGGCCATTTTCTCTCTCTCTCTCATACTTTAAAAGAAATCACAATAGCAACAAGATTCATCGAGTCCCCAAGATTATTTTAAGTGACAGAGACCCAATTTTCACGGGTAGTTTTGGACTGAAATGTTTTCTTGTTTTGGTACTCAATTTGCTCATAGTTCATCTTACCACCCTCAATCTGATAGGAAAATTGATATTGTGAATGCATTTCTAGAAGGATATCTTTGTTTCTTTACATCTGATAAACATACACAATGGGTCAAGTGGTTCCCCTTAGAGGAATTGTGGTACAACACATCCTTCCATACTTCATTAAAAATGTCCCCATTTCATGGGTATCTCCTCAATCCATCACATCACCCTTGAAAGGGAATACAAAGGTTCAAGCAATGGAGTACCACATAGGGAACCAACAAGAGGTCCTTAAATTGTTGAAGGACAACTCGGTTATGGCACACAATAGGATGAAACAACAAGCAATTCAACATCACATGGAAAGGGAATTTGAGGTGGAATATTGGGAATTTCTAAGGCTACAAACATACAAACAAATGTACCTAAAGCAACAAAATCAGGAAAATAAACTAGCACCCAAATATTATGGCCCCTATAAAGTTTTGGAAAGGATTAGAATTATGTGTTACAAATTGGAGTTGCCTCCATCTTCACATGTGCATTGAGTATTCCATGTTTCTTTCTTAAAGAAGGTCATTGACAACAATATCTTCGTCCAATTTTTTTTATGAGAGCTCAATGAAGAAGGGAAAATCATACTAGATCTAGAAACAATACTTTAAATGAGAATTAAGTAGCTAAGAAATCGAGCAATTATAGAGTACCATGTCAAATGGAAGAACCTACTAGTGGAAGAGGTGACATGGGAAGATGAGTTCTTTATGCAAAAGCATCTTTGGTTAGACAAGTGTTGAGGACAACACTTGTTTGAAGGGGATAGACATGTTAACCCCTAGAAAAAGCCCCATGATATGCATAAAACCCTTTATTATGTCCTAGATATTGAATTATTACATTTCTAGTAGGTTGGCTAGAACCCTTCTTTGCACCCTTTCATTATAATTGTAACCATGTGTATCCTATATATATATATATATATATATATATATATATATATATATATATATATCAAGGAAGTCTATTATTAGGATCATGTTATCTCATCTCATATTGTGTTCTAAAGTTTATATATTGTAAAGGAGGTTTCCCCCTCGAACAAGACTAAATTTTGTTGATCTCTTATAATTTTTAAGGCATTGGGTCATAACATATGCTATTTTGGATATGTCCACTATTCAAGAAAATATATCATATTATTTTTCTTTCCATATCAAATATGTATGTCTTGGAAAATGGAATGGCAATATTTAACTAGGGTTTTCTGGGTATTCAAATAGCTTTGGTTTTAAGAGTTCTTTCATTCTCCAATATTTAATTTAAGAAATCGATACATAAAAATTGTTGTTACCATTAGCTCTAGTTTCATAAATACAAATGCTAACTTCTTGTATTTTATATTTCTAAACATTTTTTAACTATACTTCTCATACTAGAAAATATTTATGTATTTATTCATTCTATTTCATATAAATCATAATAAACATTAATACCAAAAAAAAAAGAAATACAATTACTGCATTATTTTCTTTATGAATGAATGAATGCAATCAACAACTTTCAGTTCTCTACTTTACTACTATGTTTATTTTCATTGTTCCTTTCTGTAAGGAAAAATAAATGTTACACTAAAATTTATTTAGTTTCTACTCACAAATATCATAGTAACTAAAATCAAGATATCTTTGTTCTTGTTCTAAAATGTATTTTTTATCACTAAAGATAATATCCATCTACAACAGAAATAAATGTAAAAGACATGTAAAGAAACATATCTTAATATACACTTTAGAAATATTAAGGACAAACTGAGGAGAGAATCCAATTTGTCCCAACAATAGACTGGAACAACCAAGTTACTTTCTCTTGTCACCCCCAAGCCTAATTCATTTATCCATAGGAACTAAAAACTTCAATAACCTTTTCCAAGTAAAATAAGAACTTGACTCCTCTATACTTGTTTTTCCTCTTGTATTACCAAGAAGAGTAATAACTTTCCTCGGTCTTTATTTTCAAGTTATCCTCATCCGTAACCCTAAGGATCTTGGCATAACATTGTGATAGCTTGTTCCCTCACCTCCCACAGCTTTGGGAGTATGTTTACACTTTTCCTCATAGACAATATTAACCCTGGTTTTTTTTATCCCTTTTCACTCTCCCATGGAATAGTAAATTACTCTTTTGTAACTTAATTCTATCATCAATTTGTCTCAAGTAAAATAATGTAAATTTAAAATAATATTTACAAAAATATTTATCATCTTCCAATGTGTATGAGTATATAATGTTAGTTTAGGTATTTTCTCAACATAATAACTCAAATTTAAAATTATTAAAATGTTTTAAATGGAGGTATATTACATCCACCCCCTTATCCCTCTTCCTCTCTCCTCCTTCCTCCTTCTATAACCATGTTTCTGTCTCCCACCTCCCTCTCTCTCTCCCTCTCTCTCCCCCCTCTATCTATATCACACTCTCCCTCATTCACTATCACTCTCTACCCCACTATTCCCTCTCTCTCTATATCTCTCTGTCTCTCCCCCCCTCCATCTCTCTCTCCCTCACTATGCCCCTCACGCCCTCTCCCTATAACTCTCTACATCTCTCCCACTCTTTATGACTACCTTATCTATTTTTAACTCTCTTTAACTCTCTGTCTATCTCTCTACCCCACTCACCCTCTCTCCCTCCCTCTCCCTCTCTCTCTTTATCTCTCTCCCCACTCCCCATCTCTTCCCCTATATATTCACTTAACTACCTATCCCTCCCTCTCTTTCTCTTCCTCACTCCCCCCCATCTCAACCTCCCGCCCCCCTCTCTTTCTTTGTCTCCCCTCTCTACCCCTTTTTCAGTCTCTCCCTCCTTCCCTCCCTCCCTCACTTTCTCTCTTTCTCTCTCCCTCTTTCCCTTTCTCTCTGTCTATCCCCCATTCTCCCCCTCTCTCTCTAACCCCCCTCTCTCACTCTCTTTCCCTATCACTATATCTCTTAATCTCCTTCTCGTGCATATATGTCTCTCTTTCTCAACACTCCCTATACCACATATATCGCTCTCTCTTACCAGTACCTATATCCCTATATCACTCTCACTTCCACTCTCCCTCTCCCTCTCTCTCTCTCTCTACCCATCTCTGTGACATCCCCCAAAAATAAAATATTTTTTATTTTTGTGTGTTGAAAATTTATTTTTGTTTTTGGCAAATTCGAATCTAGATTTTTTTTTCCATTTATGGAAATTTTGAATTTCGAATTTAATAATTGTATTTAATTATTGTGACTGTTGGGAAGAGATCTATTTGGACTCAACTAACTATTTGAATATGACACTTGTATCACAACAAAATATTTATATTAACTGCAGGAGGACAAATGGAACAACCATGTTAAAAATTAGCTGACCATGACTCCATGAGTGGGGAACAAGTTGGAACTGCCTCTGGGATGATTATTACAAGTGGAAAATCAGAGATTTGGCCATTAGAAGCCCTTGAAAATCAAGGATTAAGAAATCTACGAAAATCCCCAAAGGAGGGAAAATACCTTGGCAAAAAAATGGATAAATAGCATATGCGAGGAGGCAAGACACTGCCAAGTATGATGGGAAAATATTTTTGAGCTCTCTTGCTGTTATGAACACTACGGATTGAGTGTGAGGCAAGAGGAGCCTGCTAAAAATAGATTTGTCTTGTTGTTATGAGCACTGTTGAGTAAGTGTGAGGCAAGAGGATAACTGTTGGAATTGAAGGACATTGTTGAGGAGGAGTTTCCAAGTTCGCCCTCATGGATTCATGGTCAGGCTAGGGGGTGAATCGGGCAAGTGACCTTCGCTATCCTGTTCTACGGTTGGGAGGAACATGGCTATTCCCTTTGTCTTCTCGTGGATTGGATTCAGATATGTTGATCTACCCCTCTTGATTATGAATGGCTATGTTTTTATTTCAATGTCATATTAAATCCGAACTGGAATGATGTTCATTCTCTGTCTGAATGATTTTTCTGATGCATTGTATGATTAAATCGGAACTGTAATGTTTTTCATTTTTTTTGTTGTGGGGAATATATGTGAAGGAAATATATAATTATATTTCTATAAGTAAGTAAGGAAAGGAGGAGATTAACGACAATGAGGCAGATCCTCTCTGTAGATAAATCCCTAGGAAACCAAACTCAGATCCCTTGGAACATCATTTATAATGACCAATCTCTGATGGAATGATATTCTTAATCAAGTATTTACAAAGATGCACAGATCTAGTACTATTGACATTTAATGCATTGATTGAAAGAGGCTCTAAGTGAATATTATAGAATTTACCTTATACAAAAAAAAATTATCTTTTGTGCCCTTCTGTGGGTGTAAAATTCCTAAGTCGTTAGACTTTCATAATTCTATTAGGTAAAGGTATATCGTATCCTTATACACCTTCAGTCTCCTAGAAACGAAAGTAAGAGTTCTCCCAGAAAACAAAAATCAAGAGTACCCGCAAAGGATAAAGAGTAGGGAGTGATGAAAATAGTGTGAAAAGTCATAGTAGAACCATAGTACTCTCTTCCTTTGCATTTTGATTGAATTATTACCTTAATTCTTTTCAACAGGAAAACTTAGTCCAACTTTCTTTTTGCCTTTCGGAGGTTCGTGTATATTTATGTATGGATTCTAAACTCACGATGTTCCGAACCCCGAAACCTCGAAGCCTCCACTTTTCGCATTTCGGAAGTTGGTTAGATAAGAGGTTTGGGACACTTGAACTCATGAAGTTCCAAACCCAGAAACCCCAAAATGAGGGTCCCACCCTCTCTTTTCGCATATTTTTGGAAGTTTGTTTATGTTGGATGTTTGGCATTTGAAACCCCGAAACCCCAAATCCTGAAATCCCAAAGTGTTGGTCCGACATCCTTTCACCTTTCGGAATTCAAGAGTTGTTGTGTGTTGTTGTTTGGTAGTTGCAAACCCCAAAATCCCAAAGTGTTGGTCCGACATCCTTTCACCTTTCGGAATTCGGGAGTTGTTGTGTGTTGTTTTTTGGTAGTTGCAAACCCAGAAACCCCGAATCCTGAAATCCCGAAGTGTTGTCCCACATCCTTTCACCTTTTTCGAATTCAGGAGTGGTTGTGTGTTGATGTTTTTTTTTTTTTTTAAAACCTTGAACCCCAAAATAGTGAAATGTTAGTTCCTTTCTTTTTCACAATACAAGAATTGTTGTATGTTGAGTACGAAAATCGTGAAACCCTGAACCCCGAAATCCCAAAATGCGGGTCTCACCTTTTCCTTTTTTGCATTTCGATAACTTGTTTATGTCGATGTTTGGACACCAGAACTCGTGAAGTTCCGAACCCCGAAATCCCAAAGTGTGGGACCCACCTTTCCTTTTTCGCATTTCATAGGTTTGTATATGTTTTTGTTGGGGCACTTGCACTCGCGAAATTCCAAACTCCAAATTCCTGAAGTACTGATCACCTTTCACAATTTCGCAAGTTTTTGTGTGTTGATGATTGACTTTTGTATTCATGAAATCCCGAAACCCCAAAGTGTTCGGCATCTTCTCGTAATTTCGGGAAATGTTGTGTGTTGATGTCTAGCTCTTGTACTCGTGAAACCCCAAATCCCAAAACCCCGAAATGCTGGCCCACAGTCATTCTGTATTTTGGATTTCGAAAAACAATAGGGTCCCTTATTTTATTCGGCACTTGTGATCACTGAAATCCAATTGACCTTTGTTTCTTCACAAATATGTAGGAACATAGTAGGAATTATTGTTATAGGAACAACTCAAATATTGTAATGAATGGACTGGTAGAAAACGTTGGAGGATCTTCATTCGAGATAGGAGTATAATAATAACAAGTCATATTATAGGTCACTGTGTACGGGGCATGACCAATACCTAAATTATTATATGGAGAAGATATAGATATATGGTTAATTGTAGGTGGAATTAAGTACAGACGTTAATAGAGAGTTAAAGAAAATTTTCTACAGTAAAATGATAATATTTGCCTTTACGCGCTCACATAGAAAACAGTCAAGTCGCCTACTATTTGAGGAGTCATGAAGATCCATATTTGCAATCAGAAGCATAACTAAGTGTGCAAAACTGATTACTTTGACAATTTCCTATTCGAAGTAAACTAGACTACTGTAATAATGCCATTATGGATCAAATTGAATCTTACCTTCTCTTAAATTCTAAGCTTAAACAAAGTTGAATTATGTCATAGAAATTACTTTTTTTATGGTAAATTTGAGGTTCATTACATATGGTATCAGAGAAAAAGTTACAACACTGGGCCTGAACAGGGCCACATTAATTGCTTAGTATATATTCTGATTTATGAAAAAAAAAAAAAAACTAATAAATCTTCTGGATTACAAACAAAAAGCTTTTTTGTTTTGTGTTGAATAATGGCATCTCAAGAAGGTGCAGAAATTAGGGTGGAAGAGAATATGCAACAAGGACCTCCAAGAGATCTAAGACAGAATAGTGATGGAAGCTCACCCACGGAGGTGTTGGAAACAATGAGGAACCTTATTGTTGAACTACAGGTTTTCAAGGCTGACAATGAAAAATTGAAGAAGGCACAACAAGAATAGAAAGAGATAAATGAACTCCTGCTGCATAGTATAGTAACCAAGAAAATCCCAAAAGATGATAACCATGAGGAGGAGGTTAGCAAAAGGGCCTCCAAGAAGTCTGGTGCAAAAATAGAAAAAGGAGACAATTCGTTTGAAGGGACACCTTTAGCTGAAGAAAAAACCATACCAAACCAAAAAACAAAACTAACAGACCACCTTGAAAGAGAATTTAAAAATATTAAACCAACTACTTTTGATGGAGAATCCAGGATAGGAGAAGAAGTCGAGGCATGGTTGTTGGACATCAAAAAAATACTTCCAAATCTACAACTATTTCAATAACATAAAGGTCAAAATGGCCATCTACAATTTGAAGGAAAAGGCCAACATTTGGTGGCAGGACCTGAAATTGGCCAAGGGCCTAAAGGAGAAACAATTGGAATGGTCCAACTTCAAGAAGTATTTCAAGAAACAATACCTTTCTGAAAGCTATTATGAAAGGAAGACGAAATAATTTTATGAGTTACGACTCAGACAAATGATGATGGAGGACCTTATAAATAAATTTTTGAAACAACTAAGGTTCGTACCATACATCCAAGAGGATAAGGTAAAAATCCAACGATTCTTAAGTTGTTTACCACAATCCTACAGGGACAGAAATGAGTTTGACAACCCCAAATCCTTGAGTGAGGTATTCAGGAAAGAACGAATGTGCTATGACCAGTATAAATAGCGGGTAGAGTTTCCCAATACCTAGAAGGATAAGAAACAAGATGGAATAAACCAGCAGAAGAAGGGATAGCAACCAACTCCTTATCGGAATGCAGCAAAAAGTTTCCCAAGGAAGGATTTTCACTCCAATCATCTGAACACGCAAGGTAGCGGTAAACCGATAAACCTAGGAATGAAGAAGTTTGGGGACAACTCCCACGAGACAGTAAAGTGTTGGGAGTGTGGAGAGCCTCATCTAAGGAGGAACTTTCCACATTTAATTATAGTAAACAACACTGTTGTTCACAATTTACAGGAAGCCTCGACAGTGGGAGACATGGGCAGAAGTTTGCATCAGATAAATGCAGCCATAGATGGTCAATAAGCTAACCACCAGTCCTCAGTGGTAGAAATCTAAGGTAATATCCATGACACTCGAATTTCTATTTTAATTGACCCTGGAGCTACATTAAGTTATATTACTCCCGATGTAGTAGAGTTGAATAAACTTAAGAAACAAAAGCACGAAAAATCTTGGCTTGTACAACTAGCAAAAGGTACTAAAAAAAAAGTAGTTAACTAGATGGTCAAAATATAAGGACCAATCTAAACATCCCACCACTAGGATATTATGATATGATTATCAAGATGGATTGGTTGGAACAACAAAAAGTAGTACTAGACTGTTATACAAAGATACTTAACTACAAAGATAATTTTGGCACTGTTAGAATAGCCCAAGGTATACCAAAACCTGTGTCAGTCAAACAAGTTTCAGCGATGCAATTCAAGAAATGTATTAGAAAGGGATGTCAAGTTTATGCCATCCAAGTAACAAATCTATTAGAAAAAGGAGATAAGACCAAGTTAGAAGACTTTGTTGTCCTACGTGAATTCAGAGACATCTTTGTTGATGAAATACCAGAATTGCCTCCTAGGAGAGAAATAGATTTCTCCATAGACTTACTACCTGGATCAACCCCCATCTCAAAAGCACCCTACCGAATGAGTTTACCAGAATTGACAGAATAAAAAATACAATTACAGGAATTGTTGAACAAGGAATATATCAGACCAAGTGTCTCGCCATGGAATGCACCAGTCCTCTTTGTGAAAAAGAAAGACGGTACTCTAAGACTATGTATCGATTATAGACAATTGAACAAAGTGACCATTAAGAACAAATACCCCTTACCATGGATAAATGATCTGTTCGATCGAGTTTGTGGGGCCAAGATCTTCTCAAAATTGGATTTACGATCCAGTTATCATCAAGTTAGGATAAAGCACCAGGACATAAACAAAAAAACTTTTCGAAAACGATACAGACACTACGAGTTTGTAGTCATACCTTTCGGACTCACTAATTCACCATCCACATTTATGTTCTTGATGAATAACATTTTCAGCCAGTACTTAGACAAGTTCGTAGTAGTATTTATCGATGATATTCTAGTATATTCTAAAATGGAGGAGGAACATGATGAACACTTACGAATAGTTCTGCAAACACTAAGGAAACACAAACTGTACGCAAAATTTGACAAATGTTATTTTTATCAAAAATAAATACAATATTTAGGACATGTCATTTCCTCGGAAGGTATTATGGAATGGTCAGTGCCTAAGGATGTGGCAGATATCCGGTCATTCATGGGAATCACTGGATATTATCGCAGATTTATAAAAGGGTTCTCCAAGATAGCCTACCCTATCAGGTCATTACAAAAGAAAGGGACCAAGTTTAACTGGTCACAAAAGTGTCAAGACAATTTTAACAAGCTAAAGGAATTATTGACATTAGCCCCCATTTTGAAGGTAGCAAACCTAGATAAAGACTTCATAGTATGCGTTGATGCAAGTAAAGAGGGACTAGGTAGTGTTCTAACTCAGGAAGGGCATGTGATTTGTTATGAGTCCCAGAAATTAAAGGAACACGAGCGAAATTATGTCACTCGTGACTTAAAATTGGCAACAGTAATACATGCCTTAAAAATGTGGCGACACTATATAATGGGCAGAAAATTCTTACTATTGATGGATAATAGCGGAGTGAAATATATGTTTAACCAACCAGACCTTAATGTAAGACAAGCAAGGTGGCTAGCCTTCTTGAGCGAATTCGACTTCGAGGTCAGACATATCAAGGGTAAGGAAAATAAAATAGCAGATTCTTTAAGCCGCAAAATCCATGGGTTATTTGAGATAAACATCAGCAGGGAAGAAAGAGATCTGGAACAAAGAATAAGGATGACAGGTATCAGCGATGGAAATTACACTAAGATAATTGCAGAATTTCAAAATAGTATTGCAAACTCAGATAAACCAGATATAAGTATTGACAAGAAGGGACTAATAAGATTTAAAAACAGACTTTACATACCAAATTCAGTAGAGCTAAAATTAACTATTTTAGAAGAAGTGCATAAGAAACCATACTCTGGCCATCCAGGTTACCAAAAAAAAATAATAACACTCAGAAAACTATTTTACTGGCCTAATATGAAGGGCGAAACAACAGAGTACTTGGCTAGGTGCCAAGATTGTTAGCAGGTTAAGGCCGAACACCAGCATCCAACCAACCTATTACAACCATTACCAGTACCAGAATGGAAATGGGAGACCATATTGCTGGACTTTATAATAGGTTTGCCTGAAACTCAGAAACATAATGATTAAATCATGGTTGTAATAGATAAACTCAGTAAGTCTGCACACTTTATTCCTGTAAAGTTTAATTTTAAAGCTATTAATATTGCTGAAATATTCATGAAAGAAACTTTTAGACTTCATGGTATTCCTAAAATGGTGATTTCAGATAGAGACGTAAAATTCACATCCGCTTTTTGGAAGGAATTGTTTGCAGGGCTAAATACTAATTTGAATTTCAGTACGAGTTATCATCCACAAACAAGTGGACAGACTGAAAGGACAGACCAAATCATAGAGGATATGCTCTGCATGTATGTAAGAACAAATCCGAACATGTGGGAAGACTACCTACACATGGTATAATTTGCATATAACAATGGGTACCAAACTTCAGCTAAGATGATCCCTTTCGAAATATTGTACGACAGAAAGTGTACAACTCCAATTAGCTAGGATAACCCGGCTGACAGACTCATGGTTGGACCAGAGATGCTCCAAGAAATGGAGAACATGGTAAAGAAAGTACAACATAACTTGAAATAAGCACAGGACAGACATAAGAGCTATGCGGATTAGAAAAGAAGACACTTGGAATTTCAAGTGGGAGACCATGTTTATTTGAAGGTCAAAGCCCGAAAAAGCTCACTGAAGTTGGGGAACTATGCCAAGATGGCACCCAGGTTTTGTGGGCCCTTTGAGATACTAACTCGATTTGGACCCGTAGCATACCAACTTGCACTTCCAGCTAATCTAAGAATTCATAATGTATTTCATGTTTGTTTGTTGAAAAAGCATATTCATGACCCTACTCATATGATTGATTGGAACTTGGTGCAGGTGGAACCCAAGGATGAGCTCTAGGTGGAACCCCTATGCATTCTAGACCAGAGAGAAATAGCACTTCGGAACATAGCCATCTCTTAGGTAAAGGTGCAATGGAAGCACTTTCGTCGTGAGGAGGCCACTTGGCAATTGGAGGGAGATTTGCAGAAATCTCATCCAATCATGTTCTAGGAAAGGAACAAACACTGAGGATAGAGTTTTACTGAAGGGGGAAAGGATGTGAGATCCCCCAAAAATAAAATATTTTTTATTTTTGTGTGATGGAAATTTATTTCCGGTTTTGGCAAATTCGAATCTGGAAAATTTTTGCCATTTATGGAAATTTCAAATTTCGAATTTAATAATTGTATTTAATTATTGTGACTGTTGGGAAGAGATCTATTTGGACTCAACTAACTATTTTACTATGACACTTGTATCACAACATAATAGTTATATTAACTGCAGGAGGAAAAATGGAACATCCATGTTAAAAATCAGCTGACCGTGACTCCATGAGTGGGGAACAAGTTGGAATTGCCTCTGGGCTGATTATTACAAGTGGAAAATAAGAGATTTGGCCACTGGAAGTCCCTCAGCATCAGGGATTAAGAAAGATGCGAAAATACCCAAAGGAGGGAAAAGACCTGGGCAAAAAAATGGATGAATAACATATGCGAGGAGGCAGGATGCTGCCAAGTATGCTGGGAAAACATTTTTGAGCTCTCTTGCTGTTATGAACACTGTGGATTGAGTGTGAGGAAAGAGGAGCCTACTGAAAATAGATTTGTCTTGCTATTATCAACACTGTTGAGTAAGTGTGAGGCAAGAGGATAACTATTGGAATTGAAGGACATTGTTGAGGAGGACTTTCCAAGTCCACCCTCATGGATTCATGGTCAGGCTAGAGGGTGAATCAGGCAAGTGACCTTGGATTCCCTATTCTACAAATGGGAGGAACATGGTTGTTACCTTTGTCTTCCCGCGGATTGGATTCAGATATGTTGATCTACGCCTCTCAATTATGAATGGCTATGTTTTTATTTCGATGTCATATTAAATCCGAACTGGAATGATGTCCATTCTCTATATGAATGATTTTTCTGATGCATTGTATTGATTAAATCATAACTGTAATGTTTTCCATTTTTGTTTGTTGTGGGGAATATATGTGAAGGAAATTTGTAATTATATTTCTATAAGTAAGTAAGGAAAGGAGGAGATTAATGATAATGAGGCAGATCCTCTCTGTAGATAAATCCCTAGGAAACCAAACTCAGATCCCTCAGAACATCATTTATGATGACCAATCTCTGATGGAATGATATTCTTAATCATGTATTTACAAAGATGCACAGATCTAGTACCATTAACGTTTAATGCATTGATTGAAAGAGGCTCTATGTGAATATTATAGAATTTACCTTGTACAGAAAAATTTATCCTTTGTGCGCTTTTGTGCGTCTAAAATTCCTAAGTCCTTAGGATTTTAGAATTTTGTGAGGTAAAGGTATATCGTATCCTTCTACACCTTCAGTCTCCAAGAAACGAAAGTAAGAGTTCTCCCAGAAAACTAAAATCAAGAGTACTCGCAAAGGATAAAGAGCAGGGAGTGATGAAAATAGTGTGAAGAGTCACAGTAGAAGCAGAGTACTCTCTTCCTTTGCGTTTTGATTGAATTATTACATTAATTCTTTTCAACAGGAAAACTTAGTCCAACTTTCTTTTTTCCTTTCAGATGTTCGTGTATATTGATGTATGGATTCTGAGCTCGTGAAGTTTTGAACCCTGAAACCTCGAAGCTTCCACTTTTTACATTTCGGAAGTTGGTTACATAAGAGGTTTGGGGCACTTGAACTTACGAAGTTTCGAAACCCGGAAATGCGGGTCCCACCCTCTCTTTTCACATCTTTTTGGAAGTTTGTTTATGTTGGATGTTTGGCATTTGAAACCCCGAATCCTGAAATCCCAAAGTGTTGGTCCCACATCCTTTCACCTTTCGGAACTTTAGAGTTGTTGTGTGTTGTTGTTTGGTAGTTCCAAACCCCGAAACCCCAAATCCCGAAATCCTGAAGTGTTGGTCCCACATCCTTTCACCTTTCAGAATTCAAGAGTTGTTGTGTGTTGTTGTTTGGTAGTTGAAAATCGTGAAACCCCGAATCCACAAATCCCAAAATGTTGTCCCACATCCTTTCACCTTTTCGGAATTCGGGAGTGGTTGTGTGTTGTTGTTTGTTTTTTTTTTTTAAACCCCGAACCCCAAAATCCCGAAATGTTAGTTCCTTTCTTTTTCTCAATACGGGAATTGTTGTATGTTGAGTCTGAAAACCGTGAAACCCCGAACCCCGAAATCCCGAAATGCGGGTCTCACCTTTTCCTTTTTCGCATTTCAGAAATTTGTTTATGTCGATGTTTGGACATCGGAACTCGTGAAGTTCTGAACCCCGAAATCCTGTAGTGCAGAACCCACCTTTCCTTTTCCGCATTTCAGAGTTTTGTATATGTTTTTATTGGGGCACTTACATTCGTGAAATCCCAAACTTCGAATTCCCGAAGTACTGATCACCTTTCGTAATTTTAGAAGTTGTTGTGTGTTTATGATTGACTTTTGTATTCATGAAATCCCGAATCCCAAAACCTCAAAGTGTTCGACATCTTCTCGTAATGTTGTGTGTTGATGTCCGACTCTTGTACTCGTGAAACCCCGAATCCTGAAACCCCGAAATGCTAGCCCACAGTCGTTATGTATTTCGGATTTCGGCAAACAATAGGGTCCTTTGTTTTATTCGGCACTTGTGATCACTGAAACCCGATTGAGCTCTGTTTCTTCACAAAGTTGTAGGAACATAGTAGGAATTATTGTTATAGGAACAACTCAAATACTGTAATGAATGGACTAGTAGAAAACATTGGAGGATCTTCATCCGGGATAGGAGTATAATAATAACAGTTCATATTATAGGTCACTGTGTACGGGGCATGACTAGTACCTAAATTATTATATGGATAAGGTATACATATATGCTTAATTGTAGGTGGAATTAAGTACAGACGTTAATAGAGAGTTAAAGTGAATTTTCTATAGTAAAAATGATAATATTCACCTTTACAATCTCTCTCTCCCTCCCTCCTTCTATAATCTCTTGTGTATTTGGAAACACTCAGTCTCTATCTCCCTCTCCCTCTATATATGCCCCTCTTCCCCTCTCTCCTTATCTTCCACTTTGGCTCTCTCTATCTGCCCCACACTCTATCTCCACTTGTCTCTCTCTTTGTACCCCACTCATTATCTCCTCTATATATCCACCTTTCTTCCTTCCACTCTTTCTTTATCTCACCCTCCCTCAGTGAACTCCCTACTCTCCCTCCATCTCTCCCTCTCTCCCTCCATCTATCCTTCTCTCTCTCTCTCTCTCTCTCTCTCTCTCTCTCTCTCTCTCCCTTATTTTCCTCTTCCTCTCTACAACACTCTTTCCCCCCTCTCTTTATCTTTACCTCTATCTTTATCTCTCCATCCTTCTCTCTTTCCCTCTATAGAGCCCTCACTCTCTCGGCCTCTCACTTTCTACCTCTCTCCCACTATATATACCTCCCTTCTCTCTCTTTACCTCTCTCTTCCCATTTGTCCCTTCCTCTCTCTCCCCTCCCCATCTCTTCCCCTATCTCTCAAGAATGCATGTGTGTTCATTCTCAATAACACACGTGAATTCCTACTAAAAAACATACATGTGTTCCTGCTCAAGAATGCGTGTGTGTTGTTCAACACGTGTTTCTTAGGAACATGCACACTCTTGCTTAAGAACACTTGAGTGTTCCTAAAAAATATGAGTTGGAAAGTATATGTGATGGTTCAGTGAGAACTGATGATGTAGGATTACTAACAGGTGCATGTTTCTAGGAACTCACATGCGTTCTTGTGTGCACACATTCATTCACACCCCAATGCCACATTTTGGTGCATCAACTTTGTGCAAGTGCCCATATAATTAATGTTCATGTAATTTCTTACACTGTAAAAATAATTTTCAATCCTTCCCTTTCTCCCATTCTTCTTTTTAACTTTATGCCACTTCCATGAAGAAAAATCCACATTGTTTACTATTAACTCATAAGTCGATAGATTAGAAAGCAAAGAGGGGACCAATGTTTTATTTGAATCATATGTGTCACTTTCATGAAATTGCTTCACTGCCTAGAAGACGCGAGAGGTTCAAATTCCACCCTTAAGAAGGAAAGCTCGGTATCCTTGGCTTCTATTTTATCCTTCAAGTGGACATGACTCCCCAAGTGTCACTTCTATACAAATAGGATTAGCCTAGTTGGAATCTTATGTTTTCTTATTTTCTTCATATTTTCCCTCTTCCTTGGCAGACATAAATGTCCAAAGTTTTTATTTAGATTTATCCCTTTAATCCATGAAGTATGAGTTCATGCACGAGGAGAAGAATACCATAAATGTTATTGAAGGCATAACTTCATTTAAAATATTTCCATTTACAAAACATTTTTTCCTAAAGACCTTTAGTGAGGTCCTTCTCAATGCAAAGTTAAACATGTGTGCATGGTTGAGATAAAGCTCTTTCAAAAAAAAAAAATTGTAACTTCCTAGTGTATTCCCAATACCCTCCAAAATTGATACATGCTAGAAATGTAAAGGAAAATTAAAGGAAAATTAGAAAAATGAACCCAAACTAGCATCGAGGTATGAACATAAAACTTAGATCTAATTCTTGAAACCAAGGAATTAGAAATAGTTTTGCACACTCCCAAAACTAGGGACACTTAGTTTCATTTTGAGCTTTGCACTCTCTCAAAAGTAAGGACACTTAGTGTAATTTTCCACTTTACTACAATATACTCAATAGAGTCAAAGTAGTTGAAGTGGGATTTTTCTTTAATTTTTTACTACATCCTTGAAGGACTAAGGCTTTGAGGTTGAAGAGACCGTAGGTTCATTAGTTTAAGGAATTTCAAATAGATATTTGAATTTTTTTATAAGCTATAATTAAACAATATAGATTCATTTTCTAGTTGTTTATCGTAAGAAAAACATACCATATTGTAATGTCCCCATCATCCAATTGGGCTATGCCATATAAAATTTTCGAACTATATGCAAATTAAACATATATACATAGAAAGTCTTGCAAAACTTTATATATAAAACTTAAAACAGAAAAATACATTTTGTAAATGCACAAATTCATACAGAAATAACAGTAAACATATACATGCAACATAGATAGGCATTACTCATAAATATAAAAACAGGTATAAACCACACATAGGAAAAACTCATAAAAATGCTCATCACTCTCACCCCTGAGCTGGGACTAAACTCCACGCGGGTAAAGGGATTTATAACCATGATAATGTATCTCAGACAATAGGAAAGAGACTCCGTCACAGGTACCAACTCAAACTAACAGCCGATAGTCCCTCATTCCACACATGCATGTCCCACCCTAAGAAGTGTGCCCCTTCTCTACTTAATAGTCCTTCGGCTACCCCACTTCTTTTCCGGGCTTCAACAACAGGCCAGACAAAAAGTCTCAGAGCCATGTAGTCGCAGTTTGGCACCTTCCGAAAATCAATTCTCTGACCTAGAGAGAAATTGCTCACTGGCTTGACAACCCGCCTCTTCAACATCTCACGGGCCTGAAAACCCGCTTCTTTAGTCCAACTCCCCAGCTAACTAGGTATAGATACAGGTTGATACAAGTACATGCAAAAGGTACGAAGAACAACTAAATGAGTGAATAAATGATCATGAAATGAATGAATGCTCGAAAAAAAAAAGATTTTGTTTTTCAGCATAAACTTTTTATAAAAACTACAATTTGTACCTTAAATATGCCACATAATCATTTGAATTCACCCTTAAAAGTATCGTATGTGAAAGACTTTGTCTATATCTGTTTATTGTGAAAGACTTTGTCTATCATTTGAAATCTGTTTATAACAATAGCTTTAAAAAATACTTGTTGAGTAGGCATTTCATCAACATTTTTCATTCCAGTGATTTAACCAAACACTTGTTAGACAAATATTCTATTAATCACTTATCTTACCACCATTTCATCGAGCAGTTGGTATACATTCTTATATGAAAAGAAAAAATGGAAAATTGCTGTAAGTCAACCACGTTGAATACCAAGAGCCCCTCTCTGTCGATTCTCTTGAAACATTCCCCGGTCCAATGGAGTCAAGTCCACCAGCCCGGCAACAATCTCGTGGGATCTGTTGCAACGCATCCCCGGTAATAGCCTCGACCCTGTCACTCCACAACGTTTACTGTTAATTCACGATTTCTCCTTTATTCTTCGCATCCCTTCGCTTAGCCATCTCTCTGCCATTTTCAAGTTCTCAATAATAAGAATTAAACATAAATTGTTGTTGATCTAGTTGATTAGTTAGTTGTTTATTCACCAGCACAAGCAGTTTCAATCGGTCCAGCACTAACAGTAGCAGAACCAACAGCAGCTTAAGAAGCAGAGCCAGAGGTAGATTCTTTGGATTCTGTCGATCCTTATTTGGAACTAGAGAAAATGCAGCTGTATCATAAACTTAAACTGGATCATCTGCTGCTTCACCAAAAGTAGGAACTAAACCCGTCTATGCAACTTATGCTGCTTAAATTATATAACCTGGGTCAAATATAACGGACGAACTATTATATATGTAATTACGCTCTCTCGAATCCAATCACCGTTGAACAGCTTAGGTCTTATAAGTAGCTTCTTTATCTTCCTTGTCCTCTATTCCTAATCCTGAGTATAAAGGAGTCAGTATAAGGATATTATCTAATTCTAAGTAGTATAGTCTATTCCTACTGAAGGACTGAAGCTCTTAAATCCCTCACCATATGAATAGTGAGTCGATGGCGGCCTTGTGTTCTTCAAGTTCCTCTCTTTTGGGGCCCCTCCCCCTCACCATATGAATAGTGAGTGACTCCGTCCCTTCTTTGGTCGGGAGCCGCCATCGTTCGTAACCTCACCCCCTCCCCCAAAAGAGAGTTGTTCGTCTCCTCACACGTTACCTCACCATATGAATAGTGAGTCCCTACCGGGCCTCTCCTCGACCTCGTAACCTCGGCCGAGTCCCTTCGGGCCTTTAGTCGAGAGTTCGGCAGGCTCACCCTCACCCTACCGGGCCTC
>JZKD02S0154777.1:6010-23485 GCA_000966675.3 Picea glauca | reverse complement strand
CTACTCCTCATGAGGATGAGGGTTTAGTAAGCTATGGCCTTTATCAAATTTCTGAATTTGATGATTTATTTATGGGTGATTTTGAGGGGGATAATCTTGAAGACAAACCCTTGAATGATGATAAGTTTGCAAATGCATTTACCTCTCCATGTTATCTTTGCCGATACCCATATCTACAAGTGATTTGTTAGCAATACAAACGATTTCTAGGCTCGCATTTGGGCAGATTTCCACTTCACGTCCTGGAATTTGTGGATGGTGGTATTTCAATTGGGTGATTCCCCCCTTCATTTCCTTCCCACACAACTTACAATTCAACCTTTGTCTATTAAACCCCCTCTCGTGTTCACCATATTCCCACATAGGGTCCAAATGTTTCAGCATTTTCGGTCTTCAAAGTTCAAATTTTAGAATCCAGAAAGCAATGGTTAAACCCAAGGCACAAAAAAATTAAAATCAACATTGAAGAATCAAAATACAAAATTTTTGCATAAAACAAAGAAATCTAGATTCTACATAAATGGTAGATCTCCTATAGTCCACTAAAAATCAACAAGAAGAGGGAAAACTAATGGGCATTGCAAAACCTATAAAATTTTGAAAAAAAAAGGTGGAAATTGTTACACATACTTGCAAATACACCAACAACTGATGGGAATCAATCCCGACTCCATAATAAACTGGTGATGGAAAATGGAAACACTCTCTTCTTGGTTCTTGGCTCAAAGAAAAATGGTCTCTACTTCCTTTGCTCTCAAAGCCTTCATTCTGTTTGCAAAATGTCAAAAAAATCATAAAAAACGCCTTTATGTCAATCTGCGGGCTCGACGATATTTTCCATCGTCCTGTGATAATATCGCGGCATTTAAGATATTACTGTGGTATTTCCTACTAGGAAAATATCGTGACATTTCTCGATGAAAATATCGATTCTTTGAAAATCTTGCCAGATATCGCAATGATGTCAATAATTTCGTGATATTAGCAACACTAACACACACACACATATTCCAAGGAAAACCTGACGAGATCCCCCCACTTCCTTGAAATATCCAAACGGAGGGTTGTTCAACCATCAACTAGAATAACAATTGGTAACCCAATGGGAGAACCAGACTCGAACTTCAATTGGATTAGAGTTGGAGACCTCAAGATGAACTCCATCTTGAAACAGTATGTTCTAATTGATTGAGCTGACCCACTGAGCCTAGAATACAAACACATAAAGGTTGATTGTAAAGTGTCTTATGTCTAGAATGCAGAACATGATTGATCCCTTCTTCGAATGGTAGTCTCGGGAGGGATAGCTCAAGTATGCAATTAGATCCATTGAATTATGAGGAATTCAATAATTTAAACAATGAACCTCCTTTCTCAAGCACTTTCTTTGAAGAATCAAACGGGGGGGAGGATTATGGGTTATTCATGGAAGTAGCCCCATACGCTCAAGTCCTAGCCAAATCTCCCATGGTTAGCATCCTCACTCTCCCTCTTGGCCATCATGATGATCATGTCTAAAGATTAAGTTATAAGAAATCAATAAGCCAACCGACGAGCCTCCTTTCTGAAGTGCTTTTCTCGAAAAGATCGAACTAGGCGGGAAGGATCACGAGTTCTTCATGGGAGTATGAGCACTGACCCCCATGCTTCAAGTCGTAGCCAACAATGCCCTTGGTTAGCATCTCCACTCTCCTTCTCAGTAATCATGATCATCATGCCTAAAATGAGATAAAAGGAATTAATTCATTTCATTTAAAAGGGAAGGATGCCTACCATTTTTTTGACTGTACCAAACCACTATTATACAATACCATACCAACCATTTGACTGAGGAAGGGAAATGGAATTGAAAAATTGCTGCTTCAATTCATTCATCCATTCAAATATCATCGCATGCATATTTAGGTAAGCAAGTTATGAGCGATAGTTTAATAAAAATCGACTTGAACAACTCCTTGAAATGCGCCACCAATCACTTGTAGCTTAGCTCAAAACAATGCAGTGGTTTTGCCTTACCTTACATTCTAATCCCACTGGGTGGCTCAATCGGTTTGAACAGATTGTTTCAAGGTGAAGTTCGCCATGAGGTCTTTGGTTCTAGTCGGTCGAGGTTTGAGTTTGACTGAGTCCCACTGGGTTATCAATGACTATTGTGGTTGGTGGTTGAGCTACCCTCCATCCAAATATTCTGGAGAGGGGTGGTCCCATGAGGTTTTCCTTGGGAAATAAATAAATAAATATGTTTATATGTATATACAGTTTTTAAGCATGTTTTTGAACAATATATGATGTTTTAAGATATTTTAAGTCTTAACGTTTAGTTTGACACATTTTTGGATTAAATTCAAAGTTGTATTTTTTTCTTCGAATATATGAAGCTATGAGAAATCCACTTAATTTCATTTTTGCCAAACTTGAACATGAACCCCAACTAGGTGACTAGTGATGCAAGCTATAAAGCTGCCACAACTGCAGTATGCAAAGCTGTTGGGCTAAACAGTCTTTGGAAGATATGGAACAAACATCAAAACGATTATTAGTAGTTTAGATTTTTTTTGTGATTCAAGTGTGCAAGAGATCCAAATCCAATGAAACAAAATGTACATTATTGCATTGTTGAGAGTTCACCCATTCTGGGTTCAACCCCACGTTCACTTTTATTTGTTGAAGGATTTTATAATAGCATACACATATGAAAAATAAACACACAATATGGTGGAAAGAACATTAAATGCCAAATATTATTGATAATAGTGCAACAATACATCGTAGAGTTAGCTCAAGGTACGCTACCCAATTACATTGAATACATGTACCACTCTATCTCAGATATTTCCACACATTACATCAATTTTTTCCAAGGAAAACCTTTGCGGGGAAGTTCAAGCAATGCTTCCCCACATTTGTGGATGGCATCCCTAGTAAACCTATTGGCATAGACTAGTGTGCCTAACCCAAGAGGATTTGAACTGGACCCCTGTTGGCACGGAACTAGCCAAATGCCCAACAACATTGGTGCCAATCAGTTGAGCTACATACATTACACTATATATAGTACCCTGCATTACATTATATCAGTTGAGCCAATCATACATTACATTATATATAGTACCCTAAGACAAGTAGGTGGTGTAATTGCCTAACTAACCTTAATACTGAGTATTATCATTAACGTTAACGCCATGTTATATTAATAACATGTTAATACACAATGGTTTAACATTATCAGTAACATTGGAGCATACTGTTTGCTTCTTCAACACCTCCTTCAAATAAATGCGCCAACAAAGCTCTTAAACTGTTGATCATTTTGAATCTGCACGAGTTTTAAACTGGATTACCCAAAACCAACTATGATGGGTTTTGAATCGAACTACCCCAGACAAATAATTATGACCCCAAATCACACAGATTCTTGTAACTCAATGCGCAATCTGACATGCAAGTTAGAAATGGTTGATCACAAGGGGACATATTCATTGCCTAGTACTGGGATTGCCAGTGTCAACATCAAACCTTGAGCCAGCTTCACGTGATGATGAGTAAGTTGTCATGATGGGTCATCAGTTTTAAAGTCACCAGGATGTAAAGATATCATCAGTGATGTCATCAAATACTAGAATCTTCTATAGGAGGAGGTTAGTTTTAACTTTTGAAAGAAGTTACTTCTGCCTTTCGAGCAACCACTTTGCTGAAATTTTATTAAAGGAAATTATGTTTATTATCTAATGTGTGGGTGTCTTGCTGACTTGAGAGCTGCCTTCAGGATTGTATGTAGATCAAGAGTCAACATATGTGCTTCAATTATATAATGAAATAAATTCTGTTCACTGAAATTCTGAGATTGATTTTTCTTATTTATATCTCATTTATATCGTCCTTTATACATATAAAAGAAGATAATTTGTGGCCCATGGGATATCTTTGAAAAGCAGCTCCTTAAAAAGAGCTTTTTAAATACACGAAATGTTTTGCATTTTACAAGGAAAGAAAAAACACATTCTACATATATGTTTGCATTAAAACCAGAACTTAGTTTTAAAGCTATAGCATTCCCTGCGAAGGATGGCTGGACAATTATTCAGCTTGCATTTAAATCGGCATGCCATAATGTATTGGCCAGAAATTCAAGGAAACCTATGTTATGCAACTGTTGTCATTATTTTCAGATGCACTGCTGCTCTCCCATACGTGGACTTAAATTGTTTCAAAACAATTGGTAACCAAGTGGCACTCTCATAGTTAATGATCTTGTGGAATCTTTTGCAGGAAATGATAATACTACAGGTGCAGCCCGTAACAGGATTGGTCAGGTTTCTCACAATGTAGTATTTGGGACTTTCAATCTTCAAGATCAAGGTGATGGAGGTTTTCCAGATCTTAATAGGGTATGCTCTCCAGTTCTGGGGTTGTACGATGCTTACGAAAGTGGATTGTATTTGTGTTCTACTATGCTATTGAATTCTTAGTGTAAGAGTTCCAATCAGATGATGCATTTGCTTATATTGCACACAGATTCTTGCTACTGTGCTTAATTCTATTGGAATGGGCAGTCCAACTCCTGGGAATGTTGGTGCTGCGAATGTGCCAACTGCAACAATGGTTAGTACATACGTGCTCAACCAGATGTTTTGTCCATGTTGATTGCATTATATTTAATCTTATGCAAGTATTGTGTATTTGGCAGCCTGTTTTACCAACTCATGGTCAACAAGGAACTGGTTCAGAAGGCCAAGACCGACAGGATAATTCTAGTGGTGGATCCCAGACTGTAAATCAACAGCAACCTGGTCTGGTGTTGTCCAACATTCTCCTTGAACCTGTGCATCAGGCTTTACACATGCCAATGCCGGCTGCAACACAGCAAACACTTTCTCCCCAAGATCTGGTGAGTTAAAACACAACTTTCTGATTGCTTCTGAAATGATTATGTTACATTTCTGTTTTTTCTTACTCAATTGTTAATTTGGTTTCTTCTTTTCAGGCTGTTCCTGATGCATTGGCAACATTATCCCTGTATTTAAACCGTATGGAGCATGAATTCTTAATTAACAGTGAGCCAAAATCCGAATTCTGTGGAATGACTTTGCTGCATAAAATATGTCCAAAAGCCAATTAAAATCCTAAAACACCCTTATAAAGCTTTGCTGATATTTTGGGTTACACTTTCTCAGGGTTTGATAATCAGCATCGTTCTCCTACATCTCCTAGTCCTGGATCACAAGATCAAGCAAATGCCTCAGGAATACCTTCTGTTTCTAGAGGGTTGCCTTTGCCTGCTGCCTTGGGTGCACTCATTCGACGCACACAACAGTTGATGAATGGTCCAGCTGGAGCTGCATTTTCTGTAAGTTCTGTTTAACTACCATATTTTTTAGAAAAGATCTACTCCCTTATTCTTGTATACCTGGCTTGTATTCAAATTTTGTGGTATGTTTGATTTCCATGCATAATTTAAGGTTGGGAAGTTTTTGTTGTTAGCTAGGCAAATTCTGTTTTAGATTCCTTCCAATATCCTGTAACATTACTCAATTTGTGGATCGTGCAAGAACTGCTCCATCCATAAACTATTGTATGTGAACATCAATTGCCTTTTGCAAGGATCCATGAATTTTTTTGTTTCAAGTTTATTTCATTAAAAAGCTCAAACTAGTCCTCTGCACATACCGATTCAGATCAATGCAACTTGGTTGTAGAATCTGCAACAGATATGCTTCATAGCTGTAGATTCAACCAACGATAGTGTTCAAGTAGCAGACCATTAAAAAAACATGGATTATGAGTTTGTGAGACATTAAAAGGGGAGCATAGGATACTCATTTGATCATATTTTATTGTATTCCTTCTGATGTGTATGACTCGATCATTATGTTAGAGCTCATGGGTGACAAGCTTGTACACCTATTTAAAGGCACTGGTGCCGTGAAGAATCAGTAGTTGGCATTGTTGATTCTATATGATGGCTGCATTGTGATTATGTTCACATTTGATCTATAGTTGCATGTCATTCATACGTACATTTTCTACCAGAGAGGTGAGAGAGCCGGAACTTGCGAAGCCTCACCTGTAGGAGAGGATATGTAACCTTTTGGATAGTAAGGACTTACACAAGTTAGTCAGCAAACAAGAGAAGCAACCATCAGTAGATGCCACGAAAGTTGCTGCCTATAGTAAGAAAAATGAAAGGGCATGAACGATAACTGAGAGGATGTCTAACATAATGAATGTGTTGCTGAACAAACCATTTTTTCTGCTTGTCTTCATCTTCCAGATTGAGATGGAAATAATCAGGGACCAGCATAGGAGAGGCATAGTCATACTTTTTTTTTTTCAATTGAACAAGTCTGAATTTTCTTGTCTGCTTACCAGCAACTTGCAGGGGAGCTGGAAAGTGAGAACAGAGTAACTGAACCGTTATTACGTGGTCGAATTCAGTCTTTTGCTATGTGGGATGGAGTAATGATGCAAGAACTAGGTGCATTGCTGCTAGAGCTTGGTCGTGCAACTCTAACATTGCGTATGGGACAATCTCATGTATGGTCTTTGTGACCTCTGGTTGAAAGGTGTTATTTGGTTACTTTTTTCACTTTTTCAACCCAATGTGAATTTTGACCAATTATTCTCTACTTGCCAATTTTTATGCAGGCTGAATCTGTTGTAAATGCTGGGCCTGCAGTATACATCTCACCGTCTGGGCCTAATCCCATCATGGTTCAGGTATGATTTCTGTCCTTGATGTATGTGCATACACCGCAATAATTTTTTCACCTCTGATTGTTACTAATAGCATAGTTATCAACCTATTGCCTTTTGGTCCACAGCCACAAGTTTTCCAGCGTGCTGGTGCTTTTGTTCCATTTCCCATTGGAGCTGTTCAACCAACTACTGGGGTTACAGGAGGATCTGTTGGTACAGGAGACGTGCCAAGAAATATCAACATACACATACATGCAGGTAAGTCTATCTTCTGCCTTTGTGCTCTTGAGTCTTGCTATTGCCGACATGTAATAAAGCCTGGCTTGTGGCTTACTAAATAGGGACATCATTGGCTTCTGGAGGATCTCCAGTAAGTTCCCCTGCAAATGCTGAACAAGGAAGCCAAGCAAGTGCTCCACAAAATACAGGACAAGCAGATCAGGTTCAGGCTAGAAATGTTATACCAGCTGCCAGGGAGACAGGGTCTGTCCGTGTAGTACCAGTTAGAACTGTGGTTGCAGCTGTCCCTGCTCGCCCTCCTACTGAAACATCCAATTCTGCATTTAGTGCTTTTTATCCACTTCTTGCTAGATTTCAGCAGATGAACCCTGGTCAGGGTGCTCCTACAAGAGGTGTAGCTCAGGCATTTATTAATGCAGGACAATCTAGTGGCAATGATACTGTTCAACAGCAGTCCTCAGAAAGTCTTCTTTTCCCCCCAATTATTGCCCATGTGCAGGCTCAGACTCAAAATGTCAATGGAGGCGCTCAATCTATGAATTCCTTGTCTGCACCTGTTGTGGCTTCAGCATCTGTGAATTCAAATTCTGAACAAGAAATGCCTCAAAACCAGTCGGGTGTGTATATTTACAAAGTTGTCTGTATAATATTTGAGTTTGTGCTTAACCACATGCTTTAAAATTGAGAACATTGATATTCTGTTCGCAGAGGAATGAACTATGGCCTAAATGATGACTATTGGCAGCATGCATTTAGATGTAAAGATAGATCATAGTCTATTTATGACTAAATAAAAAGTGACTTCAGTGTGTGGTTTGGAGTGATAATATTAGCTTTATTTTACAGGCTCTACAACAGAACAACATATAGTGCAACAAGGACCATCTGATGAGCATTTGGGTATGGACAATGATGCCAGAGACAGATTGAGAAATGGTAATAATAGCAATGTAGCAGTCAGTAGTGGCAGTGACATGGCAAACTTGGTGAACTCTGTATTGCAGCAAGTAATGGGAGCTTACACTCAATCTGGGAGACCAAACCAGCAACAGGTATTAGATGTTGTGTACTATGATTTTGATAGTCTACTCACTAAACTCATTTGTCTCTATATAATAATGGTTTCCTTTGTAGTCTGATGAGCAACAGGCAACTAGCAGCTTAGCTACCAGAAATGAGACTAATTCTCTAACAAAAGAGCCCATGGTGAGTGAAAAGTCTCATAATGACAAACAAGAAGTTGCATTGTCCGAAAATACAATTGATGTGGGACCAGTTTCAAGCACCATTGAGGTCAATATGAAGGAACGTGACATGTCTTCCTCATCAAGTAATGCAGTTGCTTCGACAAGCTATACTAGTTCCCAAAGTGAAATGCTGCAGCCAATACCTGAGAAAGAGTGTTCAGATGGCCACACAACAGTACCTGTGGGGTTGGGTCTTGGAGGCCTTCAACCTCTACCTTCTAAGGTGTCTGAAATCCCATTATGCTAGATAGTTTTTTTCTTTGGGCATTAATCAGTAATGTTATTAGTTACAAAGTCACTTTCATCTAGAATGTGTGCATGTAGTTTATCTAGATAGGACCTGTTTTGAGGTATTTCTGTTTCTGGGTGGCTATTTTATTGAGTGCATTATACTGTTTTATTTGGGAGTAAGTTAACAATAAGCATTTGAGTTTTGGCAGAAGCGTACTAAGCAAAATCACAAGCAACAAACAAATAAACTGGCAGAACTGGACTTTAAAGGTGAGAAAAATGAAGCAGCCTCAGTTGATCAACATAGCCAGTCATCTATTGCAAGGGGAAAAAATGTTCTACAAGCTCTTCTTTCTCAACGGGTTTCAGATGATCATAGAGCAGATGAAAATGGCTCATCGGCACAATTACCCAATGGGCTTGCTGAGATGTTTGGTAACATGGCTCGTGGGGGACGTCCCGATAATGGAAGAGTTGATGTTGGGGAGATCATGTCCCAACTTCTTCGAACTCCAACCATGAACAATTTTATCAGTGGAATGACAGAGCAGACAGGAACAGCTCCTCCAGGGGCATTAAGTAACGTGCTGGAGCAGGTTACACGAAGCCCGGCTTTAAGAAACACGATGCAACAAATGACAGAGCAGCTGGGAGAGCATGGTGAGGATATAGATAACATGCTTTCTGGAATGGGTGGGAGCCAAGATGGCTTTGACTTTTCAAGAGTGCTGCAACAGATGATGCCTATTGTTTCTCAAGTTCTTGGTAGTGCATCTGGCGGTGCATCTTCTGGTCCTGCTCCTGAAGCACAATCAAGAGCTTCAAATGCAGGGCATGCACCTTCAACTGAAGGCAGTCGAGTAGCTGACCAAAACTTTCAGGTTGGTCAGGGTTATCTCTTGCTTAATAAATATTTATGATTGAAATTTCAACATTGTTTAACTGATATCTAGTCATTCTGAAAGTTTGTTTCAAAGTAGACAAATCTATTTGAATGCAGGAAGTGCTACTGATATTCACAAAGTCCTGACCATACTCCTTAAACTGATCGTTAGTTCTTGCCAAGGGGAGACCTGCTGTTTTTGCTTCCTTTGTTTTATTGTTGTGATCTTTGCATAAATGAAAGTCCCTCACATCAGCCTCATTTCTCCCCGTGCCTAATTTGTTGGCTTTGAAGCTTTCTTGTCATTGTTAAAACTCATTCCCTTGTGAAATTTTATCATGTTGTCTGACATCCACTTTTTGTGATATCCAGTGCCTGCCTTTTACTCAATGTAGCTGTGGCCGTGGTTGTTGATGATATAGATAACTACTGATGCATGTCATTCTCAATCGATAGATGTAGCAGATGGTTAGTTATGTGTTGGGAACATGCATTGGTAAATGTTAGCATTCAAGTGCAATGCATCTTTGGTTATTTATTTTTTTTGGTACAATTTAATGAAGAATGGTATCATCACCTATTTGTATTGAATTTCCACCAAGTTTATGGAAGGTAGGGATGCATCCATGGGATGTGTGGACACTGGAGACACCCCCTAAATTTTAGGAAGCATCATAGGGGATGTCAGGACTCAGGGTCTTTGGCATAGGGGCCTTGTGTCCAAAATCATAAAAAAATAAAAGAATTGAAGATACAAAAACATGCAGGAATTGGGAATTGCATCCAAGTGATGTGGAGACCCCCCTGAATTTTAGGAATTTTCACAGGGGACATTGGGGTCTTTGGTACAGGGGCCCTTTATCCACAATCATAAAAAAATAAAAGATTAATTATATGAAAACATGGATGATGAGTCAGTTTGGGGAATTTGATAAAGGCAACTTCAGTTATGCAATATATTTCAACACTGATGCATCTCTACATCCCAGAAACTTAGGTTCCTTAGAATAAATACATATTTTTCCCGAATATTTGGTTTCATGGGTAGTCATGGGCCATGGCTTAATAAAGATTGAGATAGATGGAACACTCATGCGAAATTAAGATAATGAGGAAATATGAGAGAGGAAGTTACCAATATGTATGTGATCGAATATTCTTACATCCAAATTTGAATAAGGATAATGCCTTTGTATTTAATGATAGATTCTTAATGGATTTGCCCTCCCTTTATCAATTAGCCTTTTCCCTGAGTAAGATAAGATAAGATAAGACAATTTTATTAATGTCCAAAAATGACCGCAAAAGTAGTTCAATGGGAGAGTGCAAACACAACTCCTAGGTAATGCTGAAAGCAAGATAAAGGAAGCTAAAGAAAAAGTGCAGCATAGATAAGTATCTAACTAAGATAATCACTATGTCTAAGCAACACCAAAAGATCTATCTATCTATCTATATATATATATATAAAATAGGTGTGGTGATACAAAGTGAGAGTCTGATATTGGAAAATTGGGCATCTCATTGCTGTGTGAGAGAGAGAGATGTGAAGATCTCTAGGGCTTGATGATTGAGGGCGAGGGGGGTGACCATGTCATTGGCTCGCTATTGGGGTCCTCAGGCCCCATGGTGGGATTTGACTATTTTTTTGGGGGTGTAGGAGGGAGGAAGCCGTGCTCTCCTACCATCCAAGGTCTAAGGAAAGAAACTCCAGATAGATCTCTGGCTATTTAGTTGAGGTTGGGAGGTGATTTGATTGGCAAGAGGTGCCTTGCTCTAGATCCCTCTGTCACAATGAGGATGTGTGGTTTGATGGCTGGTCCGACCTTAAAGTATTTTTATGATCATTTGTCGAACATTAATACATTTATCTTATCTTATCTTTGAATTGGCCTCGATGATATTTGTTGAACAATCGGGAGGGAGGTTGAGGGGAGATCCGAGGTCTCACCACTCTATGGTTTGAAGTACTATGGAGCAACATGAAAGTATGAGGTGATCCTTTTGGTGGTCCATGGTAGGGTGTGTGTGTGCAAGGATTGAGTTTTGTGGCTGAATAACTCCCTAATGAAGAGGGCTAGGCATCTTTGATTGTGATATCAGAAGAAGTTGAGAGGGATCTCCTTGAGTCCCTATAGAGGCAGTAGTAGCATCCTCTGATCTTATACAAGGGGCACTTGAAAATGAAGTGCATCTTTGTCTCCAACCATTGTAGGTGGCACCTTTGGCAGAGCCTATTTGATCCGGGAATATGTTGATCAATCTCCACTCGTAGTCTGTGAAATCGAACCTGAAACTGACCCAAGGGGATCTTGAGTAATTGCATCCAATGTCTACGTGTGTATGGGTGATGGACGATGATGCCACCTTGCAACTCCAAGAATTGTTCAAGGAAGAAAGGCATATTCGAGCCCAGGCTCTTCGGAGGTGTGCTCCGGGGAAATGGTCATTGACTGGAGAAGCTGAAAGGCCTTTGAAAATCAACCTCGTGCACAGCCAATGTGGTGATCCAAGGTAAGGGCCTCTGAGGAGCAGAGTGCAAGGTAGGGGTACCTCTCTCTTCCGGAGGTAGAGCCCCCAAGGGTCTTGACTCTATGTAGAAAAGAGACCAAACAAAAGATAACCTTGAGGCAAAAGAGGTGGACTCTGAATTTCGCCTGAATAATGGGCTAGGGAACTATATGTTTATCGGATGATGCGCCTAAGAAGTAGGATCTGAACTCTCTGGCTGGGCCCAATCTGTCTATAGCAAGCTTGGTCCCCAAATCTGTGAACCATAGAGGACCGTGGGTTTGATAATTGCCTCCATGAGGTAAAATTTGGACGAAAAGTCCTGAAATTGACCCTGGAAACACCGTCTCTTGATTAGGGCTAGGGAGCTGTAGTCTTTACTGAGCTGGGGCTGGAGTTCCTGACACATGCTGAGATGAGGCCCTGTGAATTGGAACCCTAGGTAGGTCCTCAGGAGTAGAGGCCAACATGATCAAGTTATTAGCGAAAACTGCGTAAATTGTTTCGGTTCTGTTGAATCCCTCCACAGTAGTGTTGGCACTGTTATTTTTTCGTACTTTGAAAGTGTGTCCAAGTCCTGGGCGCACACGTGGTAGAAGAAGGTACAGGTATGGACTGAACAGTTCAGCAAAGAAGGTGCTGGAACATGTCCCTACTATAGCAAAAGGTACAACAAGTTTGTACAAACATTTGACATAAATAAAATTGCCATTGAACACCTCCTAGAGGCTAGCACCCTGCAAAGTGAAAAACTGCATAAATTGTTTCAATTATGTTGAATTCCTCCATACTAGTCTTGGCACTGTTAGTTTTTGGTACTTCGAAAGTGTGTCCAAGTCCTGGGCACACTTGTGGCAGAAGGGTGCAGGTACAAACAGAGAACAGTTCAGCAAAGGAGGTGCTGGAACGTGTCCCTACTACCACAAAAGGTACAACATGTCTGTACAGAGTCCAGACACGTGTGGCAGCCTTAGCAGATCCGTACAACATTGATTTCCATGCAGCATGATGGTCTGTAGATGAGGGCGCAGTAGTAGAGTAGACTAGAGGGCTCATCAATACTTTTGTAGGCTGCCAACACTAGATAGGAAAGGATAATGTTATCCTCAGCAGTTTGCATGTTGTTTCTTAGCTAAGTAAAAAAGGCTGCATGTAGTTGCATGTATTAGCTTTAGTTTTATTAAGTAGTTTTCTGATTTTTAGCTTAAGTCTAATTTCAGTTAAGCTGTGACAAACAAACATAGTTACATATGGAGTAAGATGTATAAGAATGAGATGTTTACAAATGAGAAATGAGGGCTGTATATATACCCACGCAGGAGTGCCAGAGTAAGGTTGTTACAGAAGGATTCTCTCAACAAGAGGGAGCTAACTTTGATGAGATTGCTATTCTAGTTCTTTGAGGATTCTCTCAGGAAGAGGGAGTGGCTTGGATGAGTTGATGCATGTACCACCAATTTTGGATTTCATTCTCAATAATTATCTTGTAGTGATGCTAGGATTTTCCAAGTTTAATGCAAATTTCAATTCGTTATTTAATAAATTTGATACAGTTTTCTTGGCCCTGTATATTGATGAGATCACTATTGTAGGAAATTTGAAACAATTCATGATGTTGTGTGAGAAGATTTTGACTAGTGACGATGGCATGAAGGACAAAGAAGGTTGGCGGGTTATGTGGTGAACCAACCCGGTTCACTATGTAAATATCCAAAATACTTGGAATATAAAGATATCCATAAGGACAATAATAATATAAATGTATATGAGAATAAATAAGATAGTATTGAGATGAGATGAAAATGCCTTACAAATGAGAAATGAGGGTTATATANAATTGCAAAAAACATGAAAACATAGATATAAGATCACTTAACTAATTGATTAGTGATGAATCATGATCATTAAAGCATCAACGGTCAACCATTTAGTACACATATAACATCAATCGTAAACATTTGTCATCAATAGATTGTAAAAGACATCAACCACAAAATGAAATAGAGTCTAGACTCTAGACTCTAGAGCATCATATTCATTACCAAAGAGTTGTAAGATTCATGGAATAGTTCAAAGTTCAAAGTTCAAAACTTCAAAATTCAAATTTCAAACTTCAAACTTCAAAGGTAAACTGTCATATAATGTTCAACTTCAAACTTCATAAGTTCATAAGGTCATTGTTTACAAAATAAGCCATAATAAAGAGTCAAGACTCAAGACTCAAGACAAAGTACTAAGTTCTAGAATCTAGAGACTACTTCTAAACAATAAACAAAAAAACAAATCTAGTATATAGTAGCAAGTACTAAGTACTGTTCTTTAAGTTTTCCTCTTGCCATGAGAAACTTCTAGTTTTTTATCCCATGATCTTTGAAGAGAAGTAGGAACAGGTGGAAGTGATCGTGGAACACGACCAACAGCTGAATGGTCCCCACGTGACAATGGACACTGTGAAGATAAAGGTAAAATTGTTGAATTTGGAACACTGCTAGTGGATGGGGGCGGCATGTCTTCTCCAAGAATATGATCACCATCACGATCACCCAAAAGTTCCTCTTCCAAGCGTTCTAAAACAATGGCTCCATCCTCCAGATTAGTCTCCTCTGGATTGTTGTCCCAATTTGTATCTCTTTTAAAGTTATATAAAGCACTCTCCTCCCCTACGTCCCAATAATGCGACAACAACCTCAAGTTGTAATGCACATAAAACAAGCTTTCAACCCGGTCTGCATTCAAGCTGTTTCTCTTTACACTATGGATGAAGTTATAGGTGCTCCAACACCTCTCTGTAGAAGAGGTGTTAACAACTTGAGAAAGCACCTTCATCGCCAATTTATGCAAATTTTTGGCAGAGGAGCCATACATGTTCCACCATTCAATAGAACCCATCCTATCTCGATCTTTGGTTGCATGCAAGTTACCAAAGACTCCATGCTCACTGATGTATTTGCTCAATTCGCTTCGTACTTGAGCACACTCCTCTTCATTAGGTACCAACTTGTCCAATGCAAGCATATATCCATTTTGCACCTTTGGATCTGTGTATGGTTTTCTCCTTTCCCCACCCCAGGTGCTGGTTGGGCCAACCAAGATGAAGAATAATATTTTGGGGTAAGGACATATGCCAGAGCATGGAGTGGAACATTCGAATTATCCCACCTTTGACCACATGTTTATGGATATGATCATACAAGATCACATCCCTCGGCTAGACAATGTCTTTGATTTGGCCTAGCATGTTGTCCATCTACTCACACACCTCTCCAATCACCGACTAATCTGTATCTGCAAACTGAATCATATTATAAATGGGTTTGGTGATTTGCAGAATATACCGAACCTGTTGCCAAAAATGGCCATCAAGAACTGTGTCCTCCACCTCTTGAAAGTCACTTCTCTCAGATGCGGATGTAACCCTTTCTTTTAGATCCTGCCATGATTCACTCAAGGCCATACTAGCCAATGCCTCTCTTACCTTCAACAGGCGCCTGAAGGTGAGATAATAGCTAGCAAATGTGGTCTTTGCAATCTTTAGTAACTCCAACTTGGAGTGATTGTGAAATATGAAGTGGGCCATGCTATGATTGGTAATAAATCTTATCATCTTCTTCACTCTCTTGTATAAAGCACCAATCCATCTATAATCATGGTCCTTCATTTTAATGATATTATGCATCAAAAGGTTCATTGTGTGAACCAAACACCTCGACCAAAATATATTGGGGTACCTATCTTCAATGATTGCTCCTGNAATTGCAAAAAACATGAAAACATAGATATAAGATCACTTAACTAATTGATTAGTGATGAATCATGATCATTAAAGCATCAACGGTCAACCATTTAGTACACATATAACATCAATCGTAAACATTTGTCATCAATAGATTGTAAAAGACATCAACCACAAAATGAAATAGAGTCTAGACTCTAGACTCTAGAGCATCATATTCATTACCAAAGAGTTGTAAGATTCATGGAATAGTTCAAAGTTCAAAGTTCAAAACTTCAAAATTCAAATTTCAAACTTCAAACTTCAAAGGTAAACTGTCATATAATGTTCAACTTCAAACTTCATAAGTTCATAAGGTCATTGTTTACAAAATAAGCCATAATAAAGAGTCAAGACTCAAGACTCAAGACAAAGTACTAAGTTCTAGAATCTAGAGACTACTTCTAAACAATAAACAAAAAAACAAATCTAGTATATAGTAGCAAGTACTAAGTACTGTTCTTTAAGTTTTCCTCTTGCCATGAGAAACTTCTAGTTTTTTATCCCATGATCTTTGAAGAGAAGTAGGAACAGGTGGAAGTGATCGTGGAACACGACCAACAGCTGAATGGTCCCCACGTGACAATGGACACTGTGAAGATAAAGGTAAAATTGTTGAATTTGGAACACTGCTAGTGGATGGGGGCGGCATGTCTTCTCCAAGAATATGATCACCATCACGATCACCCAAAAGTTCCTCTTCCAAGCGTTCTAAAACAATGGCTCCATCCTCCAGATTAGTCTCCTCTGGATTGTTGTCCCAATTTGTATCTCTTTTAAAGTTATATAAAGCACTCTCCTCCCCTACGTCCCAATAATGCGACAACAACCTCAAGTTGTAATGCACATAAAACAAGCTTTCAACCCGGTCTGCATTCAAGCTGTTTCTCTTTACACTATGGATGAAGTTATAGGTGCTCCAACACCTCTCTGTAGAAGAGGTGTTAACAACTTGAGAAAGCACCTTCATCGCCAATTTATGCAAATTTTTGGCAGAGGAGCCATACATGTTCCACCATTCAATAGAACCCATCCTATCTCGATCTTTGGTAGCATGCAAGTTACCAAAGACTCCATGCTCACTGATGTATTTGCTCAATTCGCTTCGTACTTGAGCACACTCCTCTTCATTAGGTACCAACTTGTCCAATGCAAGCATATATCCATTTTGCACCTTTGGATCTGTGTGTGGTTTTCTCCTTTCCCCACTCCTAGGTGCTGGTTGGGCCAACCAAGATGAAGAATAATATTTTGGGGTAAGGACATATGCCAGAGCATGGAGTGGAACATTCGAATTATCCCACCTTTTGACCACATGTTTATGGATATGATCATACAAGATCGCATCCCTCGGCTGGACAATGTCTTTGATTTGGCCTAGCATGTTGTCCATCTACTCATACACCTCTCCAATCACCGACTAATCTGTATCTGCAAAATGAATCATATTATAAATGGGTTTGGTGATTTGCAGAATATACCGAACTTGTTGCCAAAAATGGCCATTAAGAACTGTGTCCTCCACCTCTTGAAAGTCACTTCTCTCAGATGCGGATGTAACCCTTTCTTTTAGATCCTGCCATGATTCACTCAAGGCCATACTAGCCAATGCCTCTCTTACCTTCAACAGGCGCCTGAAGGTGAGATAATAGCTAGCAAATGTGGTCTTTGCAATCTTTAGTAACTCCAACTTGGAGTGATTGTGAAATATGAAGTGGGCCATGCTATGATTGGTAATAAATCTTATCATCTTCTTCACTCTCTTGTATAAAGCACCAATCCATCTATAATCATGGTCCTTCATTTTAATGATATTATGCATCAAAAGGTTCATTGTGTGAACCAAACACCTCGACCAAAATATATTGGGGTACCTATCTTCAATGATTGCTCCT
>JZKD02S0154766.1:4277-23485 GCA_000966675.3 Picea glauca | reverse complement strand
TAACCAATCCTATTCATTTAAACATACTTATTTATTCATTCTCCCTTTTCCAGTTGTACTTGTTCTCACAGCTGCTCATCTAAGACCTACAACTCTGTAAGCAATTCAAATTTCTTAGGGTGGGAAAAGTGTTCCTCCTTTTTCCTTTTCTTTGCTTTTGCAATTACTGCATGTTGGGATCTTCCTGCTCTTTTCCTTGAGCATCCTTGGTTAGGGCTCACCCTAACCTTTTTGGATACATCAACATGCTTTACTAGCAACTTTTGCTCACAATGAAATATGAACTTGTGCATTCTACACATTACCATTCAGTTATCAGAATGGTCAACATTCATTTGTTAGTATTCCGCTCATACATTTTGTTGAAAAATGAAATCCAGAATTCTTACATATGTGTGTGTGTGTTGGGGGGGGGGATTGCATCCCACTGCACAATTTCCATCAATCATTAAGGATGTGACTATGTTCTCCTGACAAAGTTCTTACACAGTTCCTTCATAGGGAACTCCTTCAACATCCAACTTCCTTATTGCATATCATTCACTATCTATGATAGCCTCAACCTTGAGTTAGTTCAGTTGTTTATCAAATATTCCATAAGGAATATAAACATGCATCTTTGTTATGCATCCAAATTATTTGTCCACACATATTACTTGTTTTGTTAACTTACATCCATGATGCACTTAACCACATGCACAATCATAAAGCATTTAACTTATGATTGTTCACTATTGTTCTCATGCAGTCCTCAAAGGTTTAATCATGTTTCCTTTTGTCACAGCAACAGATCATCCTTGCTCCCTTACTCTTTCATCTATTTATATTAGTCTTTCCTGAGGGAATTGAACACATTCTCCTCAAGCTATCATTCAAAATAGAAATTTCATGACTTTGTCAACCATGCATCCATGGTATTCATTAAACTTTGACAAGTGAAATTCTTGCCTCACATTCCACTCATCATGATAGTCATATTGTGCCTTTAATATGCATATATTCATACATCATACATGTGCATCACTTTCACCTTTAATAGCATTCATACCTAATTGGTATTAATATCAGTCTTCATTAGCCCCATGTACTCAAGCATATACAAACATAGCCAAACATTCATCATGCAAGCTCATTGTTTGCACCCTTTCCATGTCATACATGCACATGGACATATCAAACTTCCAGATCCTCCTCCCAAGGATATTGTTTCCATCCTTATGACACGCCTCATATAGACACTCAAAACTGAGCTTCCCTCTCAATTGAGGGATTGCAGTCATATTATTTTTTTAAGCATGTATACACATATATGTAGGTGCATCTCTTGGACCCCTTTTACATTGATATTTTAGTTTTAATATTAGTGTTCTCTAGTGACAAATTACAGTCACTCATATGACGAGTCTCACAGTCATAATTCATACTGATGATTCCTCTTCTACATGGAAATAACAAACAAGGGTCACCTTTTTCCTTTCTACTATAAAAACCTTTCATAATTCATAATTCAGATGGGTAGTTATTGTATCACTCAAGGTAGTAAGATAACCACTTCTAGTCTCTTCTTCATGCCTCAATTCACTCTTGGTCAACAGAATTCTGGAAGGGTATCTTTTCCTAACTCCCTCTTATAGTTATCTTAGTACACCAAGCCATCTCCATATGGTTACCATCCACCTCTGGTTATCAACATGGTCCACTGGTCATCCAAAGGTGTTTTGACACCTCCTTAATCAGACCTTGCATCGATCTCCCATTGATCCTTATAGTCCTATCGTATTAAGGCTTAGGCCGCAACATCATCAACTTTGCATTCTTACTGTTAACCCCTATTGTCATAAGGTCATCCTCATMTAAAAGGTACATTAGTAGACCATACCTTACAACCCASCACAGGTTATAACATGCCTAATTTGCATGTTCAATATTTTTCCATATGCATTCTTATGCATAGACATGCCCTTGAGTTAACATGGATATACACTCCATTAGCATAACCATGAGCTTTTGAACCTACTCTTGTCGATTCACGTCTACCTTCATGAAGGTTTCTCTCAATCTATAGGGTTCCTTTTTACTTTCTTACTGGATTATTCCAACAACAATTTTCAGTCAGTAAATTGACCTTACCATTTCCACTAATTCCTCTGATCGTGAGGGGTCATACACATATATTAGGTTTAATCCTTTATTAAAATAGTAATTATTGCTGCTAAGGATCCTTTCAATCCATTCACATCCTATTTTTTCTATTAGTTATCATCAACATAATCACATTCTTGTAGGATTGACCATCATTTCCGAAAATAAATGGAAGGCTTCCTCTGCCATAGACTAGCATGGTTCAATGTCGTTGGGTAAAATACCAACTGAATTTTAAATCTTCATCCTCCTACTCGAGGAACTTAATAAGATGATTCTCATTTGGCGGTACTATTTTCAATAGGCTCATCTTAGCCTTGGTAACCCAATCTTATGTATGTACAACATCACGTACGATTTCACAGTGAAGTCAACTTCTTTGTTTGGAAAAATTAGCAACATATAGTGCAGATTTCCAAAACATCTACCAACAATAGAAGGTTTCACTCATCTCTTCAGTAGAGGTTTACCAAGCCTCTTAAGAATGGGTAAAATAGGATGTTAGCCCTTAAAGTTCTCTAACAATATTTTTTTATGATTCGTGCATGAGCCCAAGCAGGCCAAGTGTTGTGTCCATGCTCTGATACCAATTTGTAACACACCCGGCCCCTGAGTACCCTTAATAGGGATGGGGCATCATAATTTCATTTTTCTAAACCATCTCACATATTCTTTATGGGGTCTCCATCACGTTCTACTCGTTCATAGCTTTCCAACCACTATCTTCACGCTCAAAACTGAGCTCAAGATTGGAAGAAATTCCCTTCCACATTCCTTCGGGCACTTATTGGTCAAGGGCCATGTGGCCTCTATGTGGATCTGACTCATACATATCATCCTGAGTTCTCTGAAATCCCATAGCTTCCAACACTCCTAAATCTATGACAGGATTCCATCCACCAATAAACCGATGGCGGAACTCCCTCCACATTAACGCATTTGCTTAAGGATAATTCGGTGTTCAGTTCTTCGACACTGAGCGCCCCTTTTTTGTCTACGCATGAAACCTCCTGGAGTCTCAAACTCTTGAAGTCTCGTAATATTTCCACGTGGCTCTGGCCTTCGGGCCCTTCGGTCTCTCTACAACACTACACCCCAACTCTTACGGAGCTCATATCTCCTAAACTTCCAAAACACTTCCATGTAGCTCTGGCCCTTCTAACTTATCCTTGACACTACGCTCCAAACCTCCAAAGTCCCAAAGTCTTGGAGTCTCGGTCACATCACCAACCACTTTGGTCAGGCGGGCACATACCAGAGGCTTACATGTAGCAAGGGCCAGGGGTGACACGTGCCCTCGCCAGGGGGTGTCTCATGTCATCCTCTAATAGGAATAAGGGGTTTACAAAAGGTCCATCTCTCGGTGACACATGGCACCTTAGTTGTGGGTCCACGTCACCCTGGATGACAACAGTAAGCCACATCAACCCCAGACAAACAACCTTCCAATGTCCTTCAGATCCCACGGTCAAGATTTGTCCATGTAGATCCATAGATCCAAGGCTCTCGTTGCTTCGCAACTTCGGGCTTCGAAGCTTATCAACACACTACATCTCAAATCCCCCAGAGTGTCAAGTCTTTGGACTATAGGATCTAGTGCCACGCATCCCCTACCTATCAACAATTGATATTTACTATGTCGTTTGCAACTTCGGGAGTCTTCACACTTTGATGACTCTCGACCAAGTTCCTCTGGAGTGCCAAGTCTCTGGACTATATGATCTACATGATGTTTCCTAGTTGGTTGGGAAGTTAAGAGGGGTTATCAACAGAGTCCTTAGGTCAACGGTTTAGAAGGATCTTGAGGGATCCAAGGATCGGTGGTCCACGTCACTTTGTGAATTCAAAATTCAGAGGTTTTGGTCGTGTAGTCTATGGTTTTCTCTTGGAGTAGGTCAGCGTCGAACTGACCACCATTTAGATCAAATGGTCACAAGTGATCTCGAAGTTCCTTCAGATTGATGACTCTTGTTACACCGCGGGTTTGACGTTCAGATTTTTTGATGTTATAGTACCTCCATTCTCCCGAAGTGGAACTTCACCAAAGTACCATGTGTGAAATCCTCCACTAGTAGATCAGACGGTCAAGAAGGGTCCCAAACGGACTCCCCAGATCAACGACTCACAACATTTTGCAACTCCAACATTTGGGGGTTTTAGCAGTTGTGAAGTTGTGGCTTCTCAGAGTTTCGAACTCCCGAAACCCTAAATATAATAAAAACTTAACACCATTCTGACTAGCGCAAGGTTCCCATACCTTAGTTATATGGGTCCTCTGAAAATCCTCGTGGATACATGCTTAAATCTTGGCTAGGAATTTGTTAAGGTCGTGGAAACGATCCCTTGGTCACACATGTGAAAGGTTTGAGAGGTACGACCTTCGGTTGTCTTCTACAAGTGTTATGCCTCATGAGCTTAACAGACCCCTTTCTTAGGAGTTCCAAATGGCTGGAAGAGTAAATATGCACATATGAATATTGGGCCTATGGTTAGAAAAATCACAGTTCCTTTCCTTTGAGTCAAACCACTACAGGAGGGTCTAGTACTTATGTATACAAATCATATATATGACCATATGGCTCCTTAATTCCTTAAATACACAATAAAGCAAAAGATAAAGGAACACAGTCTAACCATCAAGCAAACATGCACATCCATGAAACATTCACAGGATATCCAACTTTGTTTTATTGTCACAGTTCAGTTCTATATGGTATGAGAGTACTTATCTATTACAAAATGTAGCCAACTAATTGACTGTGGGTGTGTGCCTTTCCACCCAACCATAGGCTCAGAGCCATTCAATCTTAGCGCTCTGGCCACCCCCGTGCCAAGACATTATATCACCAGGAAAAAAATTTCCATTACTTAGAGATCCTTTCTCTATCATAGCATCCCTACGAGGTTTATCAGATGATTCCTCAGCATCAAGTTCAAGTCCTTCCTCTTTTCTTCTACATGTCTGGGTTGCACATTCCCCTATGTGCTTGAGCCCTTACCTGGTGTCTCTCCTGCTCTCTGCAGAGCCTCCCGCGCACCCCCTCCCTGAACGGTTTGTGCATGTATATTTTTCTACCCCTTTTCTAGGATGGTTCTCGACTTATCTTATTCCTTTTGTCAGAAGCTCGGGTCATCCTGGGTTTGCAGGACTCTGTGGTACTTCGGGTTGAAAACCTCTTGTCTCCTCAGCCAGACCATGCTTCCATTCATGGGGGTGGCTGATTATTCAACCACCAGTCCTTACTTTAATAACTAATTCCTCTCCTTGGGATCCAAAGGGGTTTGTTATTCCCAACAAGGGGAAATTTGGGGTCATTTGACATAATGAACCCTCCCTTATAGTTTTTCCATTCTTTCCCCTAGTGATATCATGGCCAGTACTTCAAGGCTTCACCCCACAGTCAGTCGTTGGCAATAAAAAATAAATACATTTACATTGTTCACACACCATAGCATGGTAATCCTAATTAATGATTAATTACAAGCTGGGGGGAAAAGGGGTATTACAACTCTATCAAAAGTAGTCTTGGACATTGTTGGTGGGATTTTGGACAGAGACTTCGAGGTGGGTGAGGAGTCACCACCTTAAAAAAATAGGAAAATATTAATGTATCTACAATAGATAATGTTGATGTGGGTTTGGAAGAGGAAAACATCTTAAACAAATTATCTATGGATCTAAGTATTTCCTCTCCACAGTGTTGAAATTCGGTATCTATTTGGAATGCACGCTCATTGGATTCACGTGTAAATGGTAAGCCTCTTTCACAAAACCTTTCTATTCCTTGTAAAAATTCCACTCTTTCTGGTAATGGTTTTTCAGAGGGGTTGGGGGAGGTGACCTCAAAAAATCTGACTCATGTAGAGTCTTCTCCAAATTTTTCAGTGGGGTTCAGTGATAATATTGGTATGGTCAACCCAAACCAAACTTAAAGTATCTTTCTCAAAGAACCATCTACTTTTCCTATTGACACCCTATTGGAAACTCAGTCCTTATCCTCTAGACGTGAGTTGTATCTTCTGCAACCTCAAGGTCATATCCATGATTTTTCTGGGGGGGGTAGGATTAGATGGAACTAAAGAAGTGGTCCATCCAAAGGTCGATCGAAAATCAACAATTAAACATGCACAGGAACGTGCATCAAGAGAAGTTTTCCAAGGGAGGCATAAACTTATTACAAGGGTACTTAGAGCAGGGATGGTCTCGAATAAGGTTAACATGTGATCATTATGTTTGTAAACATTTGTGGCTTAGGAGTGAAAGCCAAAAAATTATCCCTTCGTATTCTTTGTGATTTGTCTAATCTAGATATTCTGCTAATATAGGAAACTATGGGGTGCTTTGAATCTTTTTTTATTTGAACTTGAAAGGATTTTACCTGCTTGGATTTTTGTTGGGATAGATGTCTCTACAAGGCTCTTTGGTGGACTTATAATCGGATTTTCTCCTAAAGTTAAGCCTACTAACTCCTTCTCCATTACCTTTGGTCTATTCACAGAGCTATTTTGCAAAGAATTGGATCATTTTTTGAAGGTCCTTAATATATATTGCCCATATGATGGGAAGGTAATATTATGGGAAATTTTTTTCAGAGCCAACTTCATAATGGATGATAACACAATAACAGAGGAGACCTAAATTTCACGGTCCATAAGTATGAGATATGGGGTTCTTTAGGTCGTGAGGAAAAATTGGCAAGTTTTTTTATTGATAATATGGAGAGAACTAAAAAAACATCTTTAACATGATTGATAATATCAAATACTTATGATATAGAAACCCATGGGATTAGGAAGTCTTCTAGGGTTTCTGCAACTTTACCCTCACTTTGTGCTTCTGTCCGTCGACATGGTTCAGCCATGGCTATCGCGGAAGGGGGGCCCCAAGGCCCCTCTTACAACAAGGTGACCTCACCTGACCTGGGCAGTGGGCACTAAAAGAGACCGCCTTTCGAACCATCAGCTGAGCTGAGAGATATCCTATGGGCGGAAGGATCCCAGAATCAAAAGTCCATGGAAATATATCCAGGACCAGACCATGCAAAAGCAACTCGCATCTGGGATTATGTAAAATCCATCCCACAAGTGCCTATGGCCCCTAAATATGTGATAAACACACCTCGAATAGAAGACCAAAAGCAATACATGCGGGATTATGCTCTGGTTGGTAAATTCCTTGGCCTTTGGCCCTTGGAAAGGGATTTAGTGAAATAGATTCAACACTAGTGGAAACCCAAAGGACACTATGATTAACAACTAGGCTCCAAAGGATTCTTTACCATCATTTGTCATAATCTGGAAGATATAAACTGAATATTTGAGGGAGGCCCATACTTCTACAACTTGGCATGGATTTTCCTGGGTTTCTGGACAGAGAAGTTCAACCTGAAGAAGGAATACTTCTCGCATGCACAAGTCTAGTTACGACTCTACTCTTTACCCCAGCAATTATGGTTGGAGGATATTCTAGCAGGCATTGACAATACTATCGGAGTCTATGCCAAAGCTTCATAAGCCACAAAACAAAGAAGGTACACCTCCTACACCTACATATGTGTCTATCTCAACATTTCCAAACCCCTTACTGGCGCCATAGCTCTCGAATATCATGATGAAGAGTGGTCCCAAACCCTAGATTATGAACACATATCATTTCGTTGTAGGAATTTCCACGAACATTGTCATATCTTCAAAGAATTCCCTCTCAACAACCCTAACAAGGCAGATCCCTCGTATTCTGACAGAACCAAAGACAGTTACACTCAGGTTATTGGTCGTCGCATAAAATCAGCTAGAAAAGCGGCCCCTTCTGCCTTGAATGGCCCCTCTACCAGAAATTCCTTTGAATACCTTCAGCATGTCTCAAAGGACAACCTCAACCCCACGACTTCTCCACTTGAAACGAATCCCTCTTTAGACCCCAAAGGAAAATCAGCGGATATTCCTCATCAGAACCAGAATCCCATGTCAAATCCCTTTGATACCACTCTGTCAACAATTTTAGGAAACGAAATCGAGGACCCTGACATGGACCTTAAAGACCAAGACCTGGAGGGAATCAACCTGTTTCATTTAGAGCGGGCTTACCGGAAAAACAATTTTATACAATCCCTCTGGACTAGCTGCGCAAAGTGCACAAATTTTCCCTCAAATATTCTACGGGAGGATCAGCCAGAGCCAATTCAGGCCTAGGAATTCAACGGGGGCCTCTGAAATATTAGCGCAAACCCTCAAACTATGAGAAGAAAAGAGGAATAAATCCAACACAACAACTCATCCAAGATATAGGCCACTTCCTGGTAAACTCGGGATAGATCTAGCTGATCTCGAATAACTTCGCCCCTATCCAACCCCCACCCTCATCATGAATATTCTATCATGGAACACTAGGGGTCTCAATGGGCATAACAAGAAATGCATGCGACGGGAAAGGATCATGAAACAACAGCCATACATTCTCTTATTACAAGAAATGAAATGTGTCGGAGACGAAGCTCTCCAAATTCTCACAAAATGTTGGAAGCAAGAAAGCGCCATGGAAACCAGAGAGAAAAGAATCGTAGAGGGCCTTGCTATCCCTTGGAACCCTTCCACTATCTTCACGGAAGGATTTTTCACCTCCAAGTGGACCATATCGGCCTCCTATAGGATCATTGAATTGAACAAACTAGGATTTTTAACCAAATTGTATGGCTCGACCACTCAAAGAGGAAAGGCATCCTTTCTCCATCACTTGGAATGGATTTCCAACCACATAGGAAATCATCGCTAGATTCTGGGGGGAGATTTCAACATGATACGCAATTTGGAGGAAAAAAGAGGGGGAACGCAAAGATTGGATAGTGATAGTGCTCACTTCCAAGGCATCATTGATAATATAGGCCCTATAGATATATAGACGACTAATGGGCCCTTTACCTGGTCAAACCGAAGATCTGACTCCCAACAAGTTGCTTTCCGCCTCGATATATTCCTCATTTTTGAACCTTTCATGATGGAAGTCCTTATTTGGAATGCCACAGTGGTGGATGCGGTAGGTTCAGACCACTGGCCTATTTTGCTTAAGGTTGGTATCAATGGAACGTAGGGGAAGAATCCCTTTTGATTCGAGAAATTATGGCTAACTCACCTAGAATTCCATGCAAACATTGAGAAATGGTGGAAGGAGGTTGGTGTTCCTAAGGGCACCCCCATGTATAAATTCCAGCAGAATCTAAAAAATATCAAGCAACACCTAAAGATCTGAAATAAATCCACCTTTGGGAACATCTTCTAGGCTCCAAATATTCTAGATCAACAAATGCAGACTTTGCAGCAGCAAATTAAAAACCAGGGCCTTATTGAACCACTAAAAGAGCAGGAGGCCAACCTAAACAAGTAGATTGCAGAAAGACGCTTGCAGGAAGAAATATTATGGAGACAGAAATCGAGGATCCAGTGGCTCAAATATGGGGAGAAAAACTCAAAATTCATCCATAGATCAATGCTCAAGTTTTGACACATCAATTACATCTCTCACCTATCCACGGATCAAGGCACAATCCTCCAGAGGCACGAAGATATAGCGCAGGAAATAATCACTTACTACAGGCAGCTCCTCTCAGAACCTCCCATGAACTACACTCAAGCCATCGATATCATTACACAACACATTCCAGAGAGTGTAACCAGAGAACAAAATGTTGCCTTTTTTAGGCCAATCACACAGGAAGAGGTGGACCAATCCCTTAAGGATACGCCCGTTGATAAATCTTCAGGGCCTGATGGCTTCACCGCTGATTTATTTCACCATTGTTGGGCCATGATTAGAGAGGAAGTGTGGGAAATCATTGAGGATTCAAGAAGGTTCGGACAGGTACTACCAGCTCTCAATGTCACTTTCCTTATTTTAATCCCCAAAGAGGAAAAAATCACTCATCTGAAGCAATTCAGACCTATCGCTCTTTGCAATTTGATTTACAAACTCCTCACAAAGGTCATTTCCAAACGCCTTAAAACCACTCTTCATTTCATTATCTCCCAAGAACAATCTGGATATGCGGAGGGCAGGTAGATCTTGGACATTGTTATTTTAGCACGTGAGGTAATTCACTCTCTCCAAACCATCATCTCTCCAGGTATGCTCCTAAAACTCGATCTTTCCAAAGCTTTTGACAAACTCAGTTGGGATTATATGAGAGCAACCCTTCTTGCTTTCGGCTTCGATCAATACATGGTCAACTGGATCATGAACCTCACTTCTTCATATTTTTTCTCCATCCTGGTCAATGGAGTCCCATCGAGGCCCTTCTCCCCTTCTAGAGGCATCATATAGGGTGGTCCCCTCTCGCCTTTCCTCTTTATCATTATGCAGAAGGCCTCGGTCGCTCAATCAAATATGTCATTGCCAATCATACCCTATCGTGCCTATCCCTCCACAACATCTCTCCACCCATATCTCTTAGTAAATTTGTGGACGACACTCTGATGATGGGGTTCCCCACAGTCCTCGAAGCCACCTGCATTCGATCCATAATCCAAACCTTCTATGAAGCCTATGGAATGTACATCAACAAGGAAAAATCGCACATATTCTTTTTCAACACTCCCCTCTCAGATCAACTCCAAATCACCCAACTCTTGGGCTTCACCCAAAGCTCCCTTCCATCCAAGTATCTTGGTATTCCCCTCATCGACAAAGCTATGAGGAACAACTCTTGGGAGGATCTCATGTCCAATCTCAGCCAAAAGATATCATCTTGGACCTTTCGCTCCCTCAATTTCCCAGGCCGACTAATCTTCCTGGAATATGTCCTTCAAGCCCTTCCTATTTACTCCTTTTCTGCACTTGCAACTCCTAATTTCATACTAACGGCTATAAGAAATATGCAAAGAAAATTCTTATGGCAAGGCACCAAAGAAGGGTGAAAATGGGCTCTGGTTAATTGGATTAAAACTTGTGGGCCTACGCACATGGGAGGTCTAGGACTCCGACACTAGCCCAGTCTCAACAAGGTCTTAAGCGCCAAAATCTAGTGGCGTTGGCTAAATCATCCCATGGAACTCTAAGCTTGCTTGTGGAGGAAGAAATACACCCCCACCTCTTCTGAGGAGAAATTGATCAGATGGAACGATCACGGTCCAGGATCTCTTATTTGGAATGCAGCCAAGCAAAACAATGTGGTAATAGTTGATCATGTGTTCTGGGAAATATAGACGGCAACTCTGCCTCTTTCTAGAATGACTCCTGGCAACAGATGCCAATTCTAGACCAATATCCCATAGTTTTCGACTTCAAAATCCACATGGAAAGCACAAGGCTTGTTGTGGTGGCCGATTATTGGAAACACAACAACCTAGGTGGCACCTGGTGCAGCTGGAAATCCGCTCACGATGACCTCAATATTCCCGCATAGGTGAACATCCAGACTTGGTTAGAAAAACTCAAAGCTAGAAAGATTCCAATCCACCAGGGGAAGGACATCCTCAGATGGGGTCACTCTACGAGTATGACCTTCAATCTCAAAGAAGCCTACTATCTCAAAGAAGGACACAACTCTCTCCCAACAGAACTGGTATAGAATAAAATATGGGGAGCCCGTCTCTGGCCCAAAATCAACACCTTTCTCTGGCTAGTCTCTCACTAGAGCATCCTTACATGGGAAAATCTAACGAAAATGGGATTTGTGGCACCTTCCTTGTGTCCTCTCTGCTGCAATGAGGGGGAAACTCAAAATCACCTCCTCAATCTCTGATCTTTTAGCTCGCAAGTTTGGGATCAATGTGTTATCATCATGAGAGCCTCAGAAAGAAACCGCAATAGTCTCAGGGACACCATTGAGGGATGGATAGACTCAATCTTCCACTCTCCCATCCTCAATCAGGTTTGTCAACTACTTCCTAGATTCATTCTATGGTAGCTATGGAAAGAGAGGAATCATCACATCTTCAAATCCACTCCCCTCAGATGGCAAGCAATCTACGCTAAAATACAACTTAACATTAAGGAAACCATCAATTTGCACCCTTGGACTGAATCTGATATGATCTGCCCCCCTCAAGAGAAGATCATCCTTAATTCATGGAAGCTCGGGCTCCATTCCTCTCCTCCCAATATCTATCCCAGAATTATGGGCCATGGAAGTCCTTCCCAGTGGTAGTCTTCATCGAAAGGATTCTTAAAAATCAACTTTGATGGGGCATCAAAAGGAAACCCGAGCACAGCAAGTTTTGGAGTTACTATTCAGAACTGCAAAGGAGATATCCTTCTTCTACTAGCGGGAAACATGGGGCACAATACTGATAATGCAATCGAGCTATGGGGTCTACTCAAAGGCATCCAAGCGGCCCTATATCAAGGTATCAAGCTTGTCTTCGTGCAAGGGGATTCACAGATCATCGTGAACCTCCTATATCGCATACTCAATGGTGCGGATCCAGAACAGGTCTCCCCTAGCTGGAGACTCACCACCGAACTGGTTCAGATTAAAACTCTACTTCAGCCACACCTCATGATCATTCCTTCCCATGTCCGACGAAAAGTGAATCAAGTGGTCGATAAGTTGGCGAATTTCTGGGTCGACCTGGATGGCGGGGACTTATGTTGTAACCCCGACACCTCCCTGGATCACCCTATGGTCAAATCATGCATTGCTCAAGCCCTCAGCACAGACCACTCCCTAGATGGGGTGTCACCGAGCAGATAGTGCCTACGGGGAAGTTTGGAGGACACCTGGCATAGGCAAGCCACACGCCTTTCCACTTATCCATCCTCTCTGGCTACTTAATGCAGAGAATTTACTCTCTGCAATTCATTTACCAGGACAAGTACCAGCACCAGCTCCTTCACACAGGCACAGTAATGGCGATTGTATGGGACTACAGTAGGTCTTGTTAGGCGAGGTGGCTCCTTTGGCTATTTCTTACAACGTTGGGTTATCCCATATATTACCGTCTTCTGGATTCTATTTTTCTAAGCTTCGTCCCTCACTCTCAGTCCCCTCCCACCTTCGTCCTTCTTGTTTCTTTGCATCACTTTGTCCTTCCTCTCCTCATCATCCTCCTAATTTTGAGGCAAAGAGGTAATTCTAAGCGCGGTCCAGAATGGTACGATACCTATGGGCATGGATGTCAGCGTAACCCTGACCTGCAGCCCTCCTCTTCTCATTCTTCTACCATGGAACTTCCTCCTCTGTCCTCCCCTTGGGCTTGCAAGGTCAAATGGTATGAAAGTCTAGGAAATTCGTTGGGTTTTACACCTGGAGCCATTGAGGATGAGCCATCGAATCCACAGCCTCCCACATACTTAGTTACTCCTCTGACCACTCCACCTAGATATTTCACCTCCTCCCCTGAGACTGTGCCCCCTTCACCTTCACCTTCACCTATTTGTGCACTTTGCGAAGAACACCTGGGGCTTCAGAGCGCTATGGCGATTTTATAGGACCTCATTTTTTAGGTTAGGCAAGACTTGGCAGACCTGTTGTTTAGATTTGATTTGCGGACGCGACGCGAGAAGCGCCTTGAGGCGTTGTTGTCGACTACCCTCCACAAGACTCCAACTCCAGAGACAGTGGCCCCAGCTTTGCATCCAGTGACAGATAAAGATGGGCAGTCGACCAAACCGACTCTGGGCTCAACTTGATGGATGGGTTATCAGGTTCTTAGTTTATTTTTTGTCGATGGCATTTTGGTTATCCTCTTTTGAATCAGCCTTGCGCGGCTTAATTGTCTATAGACATATCACTAGGTGTAGAAATTTTGATATGGACTGTGACAGACACTCAATTTCTAGACATTGTTATTGCTTGACATGTGGCTACATTGGTTTCCCACCTGGGCAATGCAGCGACCACCTCACTTATTTAGGCAGATAGTTGTATATTTTTTACTGTGACAGGTCCTTTTAATATAATCTCTTACTTATAAAAAAAGATGGAGAGAACTAAATTGATTGATGTGGAACCAAATCAAATGAGGTCAAATTGGTTCAACAACAAGAGTGAGGACGAGAGAATTTCAAAAAGATTAAAAATGTTCTTAGTTCATGAATGCATGATACAAGAAATAGGAGACAATCCCTCCTAGGTGCGATCGATTTTTTGTTCTGACCATTGGACAATTTACCTTGAACTTGGGCATTCGGATGGGAAGCTGAGATCGCCATTTAAATATAACTCTGGTTGGGAAGCTATGGAGGAGTTTAAAATTCTGGTACATTCAATTTGGAAACCATTTTGGTTTAACAAGGATATGAAAACAAGTGAACACTTTGTAAAACATCTTTAGATATTAAATAAGAAGGTCACCATGTGGGCCAAGAATCATAGACTAACAATTGAAAAAGATTTAAAAATATTGGAAATTAAACATCAAGAGTTGTATTCTCGTGTGAAAAAAGAGGGTCTTCAATCTACTGCAGATTTGGAGCGATGCAAAATTTTGGAAGCAAAGAAATATTCAATCTTGTTGGAGCAAGATAAATACTGGAGACTCAAGAGTCAATCCCTATGGATTGAAGTGGGTGATCAAAACACCAGTCACTAAAATAATTACAACTCAATTTGGGAACTAGAGGAGTCCTCTAAGAACAAAAAAAGGGGTTTGGGAAAGATAGCAAATTTGGGGGTGGAACATTTCAAGAAGTTGTTTTTTGAAGATAAACAAGAAAAAATAGGGGAAATGTTGAAGCTTATTCCATTGTTTACAAGATTAGTAGATCAAGCAGAAAACATGGATTTCTTCAGAGAGGTATCAAAGGAGGAGTTATGCGGGGTCCTATACATTTTTAAAAAGGATAAGAGTCATGGGCCAGTGGTTAGACTGTAGAATTTTACAGTGATTTATTTTACTATGTGGGGGAGGATCTACTGAGAGTGGTGGAAGAAATTGGATTTTAGGGAAGGCTAAAACATATGATAAATTCTATTTTTTTAGCTATGATTCCAAAGTCAAACAATCCATCATTTTTTCATGATTTCAAGCCCATCGTGCTCCGTAAATGTATGTATAAAATAATGGCAAAGATCATAGCTATGAGGCTAAAAACTCTATTATCCAACTTCATTTCTCGAGAATAATTTGGGTTCTTAAAGGGAAGACTCATCCATGAATCAATCGGATCAGCGTAGGAGAAAATCCACACCATAAAACCTCAAAATAAATATTGGTCAGTCATAAAAATTGATCTATCAAAAGCATATGATAGGGTCTCCTGGCTCTATCTATGTCCTTTTATTTTACATATAGGATTTGAGTTGCAGGTTGTAAAGTGGATTATGACATGTGCCACAACATCCTCTTTCGCAATATTGATCAATGGTGTTGGGTCCTCCTTTTTAAAATCTGGTCGAGGTCTTAGACAAGGTTTCCCCTTGTCTCCATATCTCTTTATTATTCTTGTGTAAGGTCTCAATCGGGAAATAGCAGACACCGAGAGGATGCATACTTTCCATGAAATTAGTTTTGGAAGCATGATTAGGCTCACTCACCTATATGTGTTGATGATGTACTGATATTTTGTCGATGTGCAGCTACAGATTGTCTGATCCTGAAAATTATTTTGGCCCTTTTTAGTGAAGTGACAGGCATGACCATAAAAATGAATAAATATTCTATTTATTTACCATATTAAAAGGATGAATTCAAGACCTTATTTACAAACATGTTTTGTTTTACAATCAAAGAATTGAGGGAAGGGACAAAATATCTAGGATTTACTCTGAAACCAAACAAATATGGATTAGTGGATTGGTCCTAGGTAGATTATTTCAAAGGTGGAGAGAAAATTCAAGCATTGGTGTAATCTATGGATTTCTAGAGGAGGTAGACTAACTCTTGTCAAGACTATTCTAGAGGTGATACCAGTATACTAGAACCTTTTGACCCTTGTACCAAAAGGTTCTCTACAATGAATCAGGAAGATATTTTTCAATTACCTTTGGAAATGTAGTTTGGAATACAAAGGTTCTCGTCTAGCAATCTAGAGAAGTCTTTCAAAGTCAAAATTTATGGGTGGATGGGGACTAAAGGAGGGGTTGATGTTTGGTCATGCTTTGGATGCAAAGTCGTTGTGGTTTTTCTTAACTCAAGATAGTCTCTAGAGGCAAATACTCATTTCTAATTATATTTCCCCATCCTCTGTGGTTGAATGGATTCGATAAAGGAATAAAGCCTACCCAAATGCTTCAACGCAATGCAGGGATTTGACCCTTGTTTTCCCTGTAATTGGGAACTACCTTGCTTGAAAGGTAGGGAATGGCTCATAAATGTCAATTGGTTTCGATGCTTTTGTTGGGTGTGGGGAGAGGATATTCCTTCTAAAAGGCTTGATACGCTCTTTAAGGATGAAGGGTTACTACACTTTGAATAGAGTTGGAAATGCAGAAGCCACATCTATTTGGTCACAAGGATGGTATTCGGTCGAGGACATGGTTTTGGGTACAAATTGGGAACAATCATGGTCTAGTTATATTTCAGAACTCCAAAAGGCGCACATTCATATTTCTGACATTGATGATGAATTGGCTTGGAACACACACAAGTTAGGAGACCAATACTATGCAAAATACGATTATCAAGCAATGGTGGATCCGAGTGATGGTAACCTACTATGGTGGTACAAACATTTATGGAATATAACAGGGCCATAGAAAGGCTTGATTTTTTTCTAGTTGCATCTTAAAGGAAGGGTGCTTACCTGGGATCAGCTTCAGAAGCGTGGACAATAGGGAACAAGCTATTGATATATATGTAAGGAATTCAAGGAGGCTAATAACCATATTTTTATGGAATGCTCTTATTCTCAACAAGTATGGATTGAAGTAGGTACTCGGCTGGGGGTTCTCAATCTATGGTCAAAGGATAACATACAAGAAAATTTTAAAGATTTATTTATAGATGCATCACTTTTTCATGGAAGGTGCTCCATATTATTATTTCACGGAGGTTATGATTGGTTCGAAATGTAAGCCTGCTCAAGAACAAGGGTTATCCTATTACTAAAGTTTCTCAACAGTCTCTTGCATTGCTCCAACACTACAAGGTATCTCCAACCCCAACGACCTCATGGATGATCTTGTGTGAGACAATAAGAAATCAAAATCCCTAGGGATATTTCGATGGGGTGTGTCAGGGACCAAATAATTCTTGTGGTTTGGGCTTCATTTTACATATCATAGACGCACAGTTTTTTCATGGGAAAGTTAATTTGGGTTCAAGATCCAACAATTTGGCTAAATTTCCTGCACTATTTTCCTTATTAATACTTGTGTTTAGAAAGGAAGTGACATAAATTTAAGTCTATGTGGATTCAAAACTATGTATTGATTAGATGATGGATTTTTTGCAGTTAACTCACCTGGACTTACTTAAGCTTGGATGATGATTGAAAACCATCTCAAAACAGTTACGAGATATCCAGTTTAAGCACGCTTTCAGAGAATTAAATGTAGATGCAAATTCTTTGCCAAAAGCAATTATATTGATGAATACTAATGTGATTCAGTGGGAGAAATACCTGGAGGGTACTATGATCTCCAGAGTTGAATAAAACTTTTTGTGAGATGTAACCATTAGTTCTTGGGAGCCTGACAATAGGAGGCCTTGGTGAATTTTGTCTCAAAAAGTTATTTTTGTGAAAAAAATTATGATATCCATAGATATAATACATGTATTCATTGTAGCCCCTTTTGAATGTATTTTCTTTTTCTTAATAGAAAGTGTAATTTTTTCAGGGAAAAAAATAATTACTCATGAAGTATCCATATAAAATTATTAAATTCTAAGGATACCCAGAATTTTATATTAATATCTACAACTCGAGTGGGCCTAATGGTTAAGAACATGTGTTTCCTCCTCAGAGGTGACAAGTTCAAATCTAGAGTGGTATAGGGTATGTATACCTCGCTCAACACTGACCTTAAAAGTAGATTATTGATCAATGAGATTTATGTGGTGAGGGTTTTCAATAATGTTCGGAAAAACCACAATGTTGTTGATGGATTGTCGACGTTTTGAATCCATATCAGGATCCATCTTCAGCAACACTATGGTTTTTCCGAACATTGCTGAAAGTAGATTACTATTATTATATAAAGTTTACTCATAAATATCAAAAATGTTAATATTTAAAAGCTTTAAATATAAAAATTATTAATATTTAAAAGCTTTAATAAAATGTTGTGAGGTTGTTTTTATAATCAACAAAGTAGAGCTTGGATCAGGGAGCGTACCCTGCTGCCCATTCTGAATTTGTGCCGCAAAACAACATTGTTAAAATTTTAACTAAAACCAAGTTAAAGGTAAAACATCAAACACATATGAAACAAGAATCCGCTAATTTTGGGACTTCTGAAAATTGATAAATACACTAATCTGGTTGGCCTCCCATCTTTTATTTGGTGTTGCATATTGATATTGCAAACTCTATCAGTAGTGTCAATGTCCTTATTAGTCTTTGTCGAAGGCCTAGGACTATAGCAATTGTGTTTGCGTTGACCGCTAATTAGTTTAACATAGTTACCAACTTAACAAGAACTCTACATAATTCTCATTTTTGGGGGGCTCCAATTTTTTACCCTATTTTTAAAAATGGTGCTACAGGTAGCACCCCCCCTCCATTTTAGGTGGTTTTTGATATTTTAAATTTTTTGATCCACAATGTTTCCACATTATTATTTTTAATGCTTATTTTTCATCTATTTTCAATTTTTTCTAAATAATTTTTTTTTATTCAACGGTGTTTTTAGTCATTTTTTCATGCTTCTTTCAATCTTAAAAATATTTTTTGCCATTTACTTTTTTGAAGTTACAATTTTTCATATAATTTTGTCTCCTTAATTAATTTATTGTTCCATACTTTTTGAATATAGTGAAAAACATCATTTTTAACACATTGTTTACCTTTACTTCAATAAATCGAAAAAATTTGTAGTTAAATAACACTATTTTTGAATATTTAGCAAACAAATACACATTTTATAGCCATATATAATAAAAAACCTATACATTTTGGTACATATTCCTTAAAATAACATGTCAAATAAAGCATTTTTATGGACATAATTAAACAAAAAATGTCTAAATTT
>JZKD02S0154733.1:6336-23485 GCA_000966675.3 Picea glauca | reverse complement strand
TTTATTTTTTTAATAATATATTTTCTTATAATTAAATTTTATTTATATTTTAAAATTTAAATATTTATTTTTTAAATGATATAAAATTAAAAAAATAATAAGTTAATTACACAATAATTATTTATCAATTTGTTTTCTTTAATAATATGTTTTTTTAATAATATATTTTTTTTATAATTAAATTTTACTTACTTTCATGTGATAAGGTAGAGATTTACATCATTTATTATATTTATTAATGTTAGGTAGATATTTACATCATTTATTATATTTATTGATTTTCATTTTCACAAACATAATGTAATATATTATTTTTAGTAAAAATAATAAACATTAACATTTTCAACTATTTAAATATTATTTTATCTAAATTTCTAAATTTTACATTTTTTTATAAATCTGATTAAAATCTCTCATTTATATTATCTAAATTACATTTTTTAATACATCTATAATTAGACATACATACTGAAAACCATGTAATATTCAAATTATACAAACTCAACTACATAAATATAAGTTTTAACAATTTATAACTTATAACTGAATTTCAGACAAAGACAACCAGAAGAACGAACCAAAACTTTAGACTAATACAAATAATGTTAATACCACCGCTTTAATATTACAATATAATATAAATATAAATAATGTTAATGCTAACACTTCAATACAACGTAAATAATATAAGTGATACTAGTTTATAATAATGTTAATACCACCGCTTTAATATTACAATTTAATATAAATATAAATAACGTTAATACTAACACTTCAATACTACGTAAATAATATAAGCGATACTAATTTATAATGCAAAAAGTTAAATTTTCTTCGCTATCTGTGAAACAATTATCTTGTAACACTTGTCTTGTTCATGTATATACTCAATAAACCTAGGGCATGGAAAATGGAGCTTTTATCATGCTCTAACACGCTGTTTTTGTCAGCTTGGGACGATTATTGGAGCGTCATGAACATAATATTTGTGCGTTTTGTTTGGACAATTTTCATGTAGTCCAAGCGAGGAACTACGTGGTCCCGGGATGAAATGAGATCTGCGCAGAATACTTACAACTATCTTCTATGTTATGCCACCGCATGAGCTAATATTGTCATGGTTCACATGATTTCCAATGATCCGCATCTGCATCTTCATGCCCATGGGTGATCCCCCAATGAGGGCAATGGAGATTAGAAACAAATGAATTAAAATAGGAAGTATAGTATGTAAGCTAAGTTATTCTCATCACATTCTGATTATTTTGGACTTAAGAGACATAAACCAGTCTGATTTCGGCAATCAATGGTAAGCAGTTTTCTACTTCTCACCCCACATTCTATAGTCAAGGAATGTTTAAGTATGTAAACAATTAAAAAAAAAAAAATCCACCCATCCTAAAAATATATTAGTAATGATGATATTTAAGTAAAAAACAGTTAATATCAACTTATATATTTATATTAATCACTTTAAATGTAGTTGTTGTTATTTAATTTTTTTTTTAATCAATTAATATATACTTAATATATTAATTAATTTACAATATAAATATACTAATTAAAATATTAATGTATTAATTGATTACTACATTAATGTAATGTATAAAATAAAATATTAATACATTGCATCAATAAATTAATATATACTATAATGTATTAATTAATCACTAAACTATTAATACATTAATAAAATAGTAATACGTTATTAAAGTATTAATTCATTAATAATATATTTTAATATAAATATGATGTATCAATTAAAGTATTAATTTACATGAGTGTATAATGTAACATATTAATTGTTTGACACATTAATAAATACATTACTAAAGTATTGATACATTGATATTATTGTAATTAGTAATAAATTATTAAAATATTGATACAATACTAATATAATGTATTAATTCCCCAGATGGGGTGACACGTTGCGCGATTGAGCCATGCGGGATCAGGCCGGGACGCGATATTAATGCATCTATCGGCCACTATCCTCTCAGACTTTAACTCTCCATGGATCAGAGCAGCCGCATTCAAGCGATGAGCCCCTTCGCGCAAGGGAAAGGTACCAGCCATCAACGCACTCACCAGTAGGTTTTAATGGCCATGGTGGTCATGTTAGCCCTCCTCCTTATCACCCAAGTCGACAGAGCAAAGTGCCAGTCGCTCTTTGCAGCCTCCGCCCCACTGGGACAACAGCATTGCAGCAGAATTTTCTCCACTCCACTGGAACAACAACAACACTCTGTGGCCCCGTTAGAGTTCTGGAGCAAAGTGACCCATTTGGAAAGAACCCTGGTAATCTACCAGACCCCCACCATGCCCAGAGCAAGAGGGAAGCCGCATAGGGGAGCTGCCTAGTATACGGACGAATCACGACACCAGAGGAAAAAGAAATTTGAGAAGGCAATAGCAATGGCAGCCAGTCGAAGGCACACAACACCATGAACGCCTCCAATGGCGTACGTGGAAGAAGTTATCCCAGAGGATGGCTTGGAGAGCTTCCCCGAGCACACTCTGTTCACAGTGCCGGATAACTAGAACCCACCTTCGAAGTTTGGTTCAGACACAAGCTTCCGCCTGCGAGCATTCTGCCTGGCCCCAGTGCCACCGACCTAGAGGAGCCTTACACCACCTGCTACATAGAAGAGGAGGTGCCTCCTGAACCACCCATGGAGGCAGCGCTACAAGCACGCAATCAACAGGCGCACATGCATCACGAAGCAACAGAGACCATTCCCCCAGTGTTAACCGATAGCCACAGGCAGGAGCAGCCACTCTTCGCTGACTTGGGGTAAATCACTCTCATTTTTGAGTTGAGGAGTCTGTTGGATGATCAGGACTTTCGCCTCGCACGAATTGACCAAAGACTCGACCTGCTCTTCGCGGCTCACTCCAAAACTCTTCCAAAGAGGTAATGCCCAACGTGTACGTAGACTTATGCATTTCCAGCAGGGTGGCGACAGCACGAGGACGAGGACAAGCGCACAGGTTCAAAGGTTAAATGATGCTCGTGATTAGAATTTTCTTTCTTTGTTATAATTTAGGCTTCAGGCCAGTTAGCTCTTAGTTTTCTTAAGACTAGTTCATGACATACAGTTTAAACTTCAGGTCTGATAGTCATGGTTTCCTTCAGGCAGGACGACACACTGTTAATTTTGTGAATTTTGTCAGCTGGGTAACACATGGCAAGGGATGCCCAGCTGTCCTGGTTTCCTGTTTAGGCAAGACAGCTAGCATTGCAAATGGTTATTGTATTTTGCTTATGTTAATATAACAGGTCCCATCCTTTTTACTTAAAAAAAATAAAAATATAATGTATTAATTAACATATATATTTTTAAAGTATTAATACACTAATAAAGTAACATATGAATAATGCATTATTAAAGTAATAATACATTATTAAAGTAAACATATCTTAATAAATACATTATTAAAATGGTAATACATTAATTATACATTTTTAAAGCATTAATTTAAAATACCTTGGTTGGCTATGGTTTGTCATGACCATAGTTTCTTATAGTTGACCATTAACAAGCTTTACTTTGGTAGACCTTCGTTGACTTTGGGAATGAAATTTTGACTATGGTTGACCATGACCTTGCTTGACCATGACCATGGTTGACTGTGGTTGAGCATGGTTGACAATGTTAGGGACCTAACCCCTCACATAGATAGAATAATATATTTTTCATGTAACAAAGGCTGGTGATGCAAGAGCATTGCAAGAAAGCAAAAGCGGAGGACAGCTCGATGCGCACCAGTGCACATTTTGAAGATATTTTGAAATTCAAAAGGATGGCACATTAATGTAATATCTGGAGAAGATACATTTGCATTTATGGTTTGGAGATTGTAACACACATCATGAGCGGTTTCTCTCATCTATTTCTTGGAGGCAATTAATGTAATAAATGTAAATTAGATATAAGTTTTAATTCGATTAGATAGCTTGAGTAGTAGGAGGGAAAACTCTAGAATGCTCCCTTGTATGTATTGTATTGTATCATTATTCTCAATAAAAAGTATAGTAGAGAAAGAGAATAGGAGAGTAGAGAAGAACAAAGACTTTAGAAGTTGTATAAGCAGATAGTTGTTGCTATAGAACCCATGTACAAAAGCACTTAAGTTAATACAAGAATTATTTGATTCAATTTCATGGTGTTGTTATGGTCGTTGTTTACATCTATTGAATGGCATGTTTACAGTTTTCTTATATGCTTTGTTGTGCATTTGTTTCAATGCTTATGTGTATCATTTCATGTTGCATGTATGAAGTCTGTGAGAGGGAGAGTATGCGTTTCAATTGTTTCTCTTCCTGGGAATTCTCGCAAGGAGTGAAGTGAAGGTCCATAAGGAGTGCGTTGACAAGAATCTAAGTTTTACCTCAAACCAGCTCAAGAGTGATGCCGTTGTTTTCATACCAGTAGAAGGACAAGTATAGCACAGAGCCATGCAAGGTGTGCAGAGGTAGGTTGAAGTCTTAGACTTTTCCAACCCAGTCGGTGGTTGAAGGATTTATGTTGTAAGAAGTGCGCAAGATGGGAGGGTTCAAATAATCAGAGATTATCGTGAAGCCACAAGGAGTTCAGGCATAATCCCTTAGAATCCTTGATTTAGTAGCCAACGTTAAGATCAGGAGGAATAGAAACTTGGAAAGTTCAAAGGAAGGATGAGGGTTGAAGTCACCTCGCAGAAATCAAGCTTAGAAGGGTGACGTCAAGTTATTTGGCCAGGAGCATTGAGAACTTGAATGGACGGTTGAAATCTTCGGAGGGAGAAACATCGATTTTTCATGGACCGTTAGATCCAGTGGATCAACGGAGACGTTAAGGCTCAGTGTCTTTCAACACTCGTAAGCTCAGGAGAGGTAGCAGTCATTGGATCTAAGTCAACAAGAGCCGTTGGTTTGGGCGCTTTGAATTTCGACATTTCAGAGGTTAGAAGTGTGGAGGAAGTCATTTTTGCGAATCTCTGATACGTGAAGTCCCAACACGATCTAGACCATCAGATTGTGGGAGGTTCAGGAATGTTGATCCATGGAAAGGAAAGTCGCGAGTTTGGACTTCGAGAAAAGGAAGAGAGTCACATTGTGAACTTGTAAGTTGTGAAATCCCGTCGTGCTCAGAAGTAAGGCCCTAAGACTTGAATGGAGGTCATATGGTGAAAGCATAAGGGAGGAGCTAAAGACTCGTTAGCCATTTTCAGGGTTTTGGGGATCGGAGGAGTCAGGGGGGACTCATAATAGAAATCGCGAAGTCACAAAATCTGAAATGCCTTTTCGGGTTAAGTCAGTGATCACGCCAGGTGGTCATGTGGAGTGGAGGTTCCTGCCTAGTGCTTGTTCACGCAGACGTAACTTCTAAGGAGGACCTATGGTATTATATGTATTTAAGGTTCCAGTGGGGACAAAGGAGTCATTTCGACTCAAAGAAATAGGAAGATCCAAAGATCGAGAGGTCATGCAGAACCTACTGAGGTAGGGGTGCTGCTTCAGGTGGTATCAGAGCCTACAATCATTGTTTTCTGTAAGTAAGAGGAGACATAAGGCAAGTTGTGATTTGAATTCTGCGTAGAACAGATTGAAATGATGTCGCCAAGAAGACGTTAAGAGAGACCCATGCCCGATGGAAATGTGGAAAGGGAAATGAGAGAAATTCATGCTCAAGTGGATGTTATGGAGACAACACAGAGACGAACAATTGATACTGGAGATATCAGTGAGGCTGAAAGAGAAAACGAAGATGGAGTCGAAGAAGAAGTTGTAGCCGAAGATGCTATGGAAGAATGTCTATACAAATTTGTTGCAAGAATAGGGGCCAGAGAAAAAATGGACATCCCGATGTATCAAGGCAACTTAGACGTTGAGGAGATTCTATATTGGTTTATAGCTCTGGATAAATACTTCAACTATGAGGATATCAAAGAAGATAAGAAAGTAAAACATGTTGTCACTAGACTGAAAGGGCATGCAACACTATGGTGGGATGAGCTACAGGCTGACATTTGTTGCAAAGGAAAACAAAGAATCAAAAGCTGGGATAGGATGGTCGCAAAGATGAAATCCAAGTTTATACCCAGAGATTACCAAATTAACCTGTTTTGAAGAATGCAGGATTTGAGACAGAAAGGGATGACAGTGAAGGAATACACTCAATAATTTTACAGACTCGACATCAAAGCTGGTCATCACGAGAGTGATGATGAAAAAGTCCCCAGATACATGAATGGCTTGAGATCTGAAATTCAATATGAGATGAGCATGGTGACAATGAGGAATGTAGAATATGCTTATCAAATTGTTTCAAAGGGAGAAGTAAAATTGGCCCGAAAGCAAGGTCAAAGGGGTAGAGGTAGAATTCAGAGCAGGGTATAGGACAAACAACTGATACTCTGTACAAAGACGAACAATTGGGCTTCTGTACTCTGTACAGAGATGAACAACTGATACTGGGTAGAGGTAGAAGTCAGGACAGAGTACAAAAGCCCAAGGATGAATAAAAGAAACCTCATACTCACCCAGAAAGGGGAGGCAGCTCACAAGGAGGACAATATGTCAACATGAACACTTTTCCTCGAGCCAGAGAAAGAGGAAGAGTCAAAGGTGGTGAAATAAAGTCATTTGTCTGTGGAAAGATAGCACACAAGTATTTTGAATATCCCGATAGAAAAGGGGATGTAGGAGGATAAGCTCACATTTAAGAAGCGTAAAGGCGAAATGTTGAGGCAGAATATGAAGAAGGTGGAAGATCTTTCATGATGAGGAAAATTCTCTTGAATCTAGAGAAAGAGATAGAGAATCTAGTCCAAAGGAACAATTTGTTTAGAACTTCTTGCAAGACGAAGGATAGGGTATGCAAGGTGATTGTAGATAGTGGAAAAACAGATAATCTAGTATCCACAAAAATGGTGGAGAAGCTGGAATTGGATACAGTTTCACATTCAAGCTCATACAAGGTTTCATGGTTGCAAAAAGGACATCAAGTAACTGTCACTAAATAATGTTTAGTTGAATTTAAGATAGGGGGATATAGGGATGAGATCTTATGTGACGTTATTTCCATGGATGTCTTTCATCTTTTGTTGGGGAGACTGTGGAAATATGATAGGAATGTTGTTCATGACAGAAGAAAGAACACATACACCTTGGAGAAGAATGGTAGGATGCATATGTTGCTTCCAATTGAAGACAAGAGGGTGAAAGAAGAAAGAATAAATACTATGCTTATCATGAGTGGGAAGGAAAATCTGGATGAATACAAGAAAGATAAATACATATAGTTTGTTGTGGTGAGAAAACCTAGAGTCATCTTGACTAGTACTTTGATGGATGATCTATTGGAGGAAATTTAGCAAATGGTTGAGAATTTCGCTGCTATAGTGGTGGACGGTTTACCTTGTTCATTGTTGCCCATCATAAGTATAAGCCATCACATTTGAGACACCTAACTCTAGTGATGAGGAGGTTGCAGCAAGAGAAGTTGTTGATAAATGTGAAGAAATCATCTTTCATAAAGACAAAACTCATTTATTTGGGTTTTGTGATCTCTTCGAATGAGTTGAAGATGGATCCTCAAAAAGTAAAAGCAATCAAATATTGGCCATCACCAAGGAATATCTTTGAAGTCATAACCTTCCATGGATTATATAGCTTTTATAGGAAGTTCATTAGGAATTTTAGTGGAATTTTTGTGCCAATGATGGACATAGTCAAGAAAATACATAAATCTTTTCATTGGACAAAGGAAGCAGAGAAATTTTTTGTTAAAGGAGAAGATAACTAGACAACTAGTTTTGGTTCTGCCAAATTTCGGTAAGACATTTTGAATGAGATGTGACACAAGTGGATTTGTGATTGGAGTAGTCTTAAGTCAAGACAATAGACCAGTTGCATACTTCAGTGAGAAGCTAAATGATGCCAAAAGGAATTATTCCACGTATGATAAAGAGTTTTATGTAGTCATACAAGTGTTGAAGAAATGGAGGCACTACTTGGTTCCAAAAGAGTTTGTTTTGTATAGCGACAACCATGCCTTACATTTTATAACCAGACATGAGAAACTGAATGAGAAGCATGAAAAATGGGTTGAATTTATGCAGAAATTTACTTTTGTTATAAAGCACATTTGTGGAAATGCTAATAAGGTTTTTGATGCATCGAGCATAAAATGTTTGATTCTGCAGGAGTTTCGAGTGAAGACCTTAGGTTTTGATAGCCTTAAGGACATGTACAAAGATGATTTAGATTTCAAGGATGCTTATGAAGCATGTGATAATCCTGTTCTAAGAGACAGAAGCCAATGGGTTGAATATTTAATCTAGGATGGATTATTATTCAAAGGAAATCAGTTGTGTATCCCGAAGAGTTCTATGAGAGAAAACCTTTTGAAGGAAAAGCATAGTGGAGGATTGGTTGGACACTTCGACCATGATAAAACATTTGCGCAACTGAACAGTTTGTATTATTGGCCAGGGATGAGGAAAAATGCCTAGAAGTTTGTAAAGAGATGTAGAATTTTCCAGCATGCAAAGGGGAAAAGACAGAATATGGGATTGTACCAACCATTTCAAGTACTAGAGAGGCCGTGGGACGCAGTAAGGATGGATTTTGTGTTAGGACTGTCGAGAACACAGAGGGGTTGTGATTCCATATTCGCGGTAGTCGACAGATTCTCAAAAATGACACATTTCATTCCATGTCAGAAAACCAGTGATGCAACACACATTGAAAATCTGTTTTTCAAAGAAGTTGTTTGACTTCATGGTTTACCCAAGAGTGTTGTTTCAGATCGAGATACCAAATTTGTTGGTCATTTTTGGAGGAAACTATGGAAAAATCTAGGAACGAATTTATCTTTTAGCTCATCATATCACCCTCAGATGGATGGAAAAACTAAGGTAGTAAATCGAAGTTTGAGAGACTTGTTGAGGAGTTTAGTAGCTGAACATCATAATTAGTGGGATCAGAATTTGGAACAAGTAGAATTTACATATAATGACTCACCTAACCGGAGCACAGGGTAGAGCCCATTCCAGATAATGTATGGAATGCATCCAAGAGGAGTATCCGAGTTGAGAGACTTAGAGCAGAGTGAATTAAGAAGTGTTGGAGTAGAAGATTTTGCAGCATAAATGTGAAAACTCCATAGTAAGATTAAAGAGGGGTTGCAGAGTTCCAACCTGGAATATAAGCACAGAGAAGATCATCACAGAAGAGAGTTTCAATTCGAAGTGGGAGATCTAGTCTTAGCACATCTAAGAAAATAAATATTACCAAGGGGAACATAGAACAAGATAAAAATGAAAAAGATAGGGTCGTGTAAGATTCTAAGAAAATTCAAGGCAAATTCTTATGAGATAGAATTTCCAGATAACGTGGGTATATCACCCATATTCAACGTAGAAGATATGTATCCTTACAAAGAAGATGAAGTGAGAGGAGAAGAGACTCAGAAGGAAGTTTAGTAGGTCAAACAAATGCTTGTAGATGGAAAAAAATAATTGATCAGAGAGTTATCAAGAGGACTTGAAGGAAGACGTATTTTGAATACTTGGTAAAGTGGAAGGGACACTCGATTGAAGATGCCAGTTGGGAAGGTAAAACAGAGATCCAAAAACATGGACAAACAGTGCAAGAGCTCATGAACAGGAGTCCATGAATTTTTTAGCTAGAGGAGTATGATGCAGGAGCATCACAAGCAAGCAAAAGTAGAGAAAGGCTAGATGCGCACCAGTGCACATTTTGAAGATATTTTGAAATTCAAAAGGATGGCACATTAATGTAATATCTGAAAAAGATACATTTTCATTTATGGTTTGGATATTATAATGCAGATCTTGAGTGGTTTTTCTCATCTGTTTGTTGGAGGCAATTAATGTAATAAATGTAAAGTAGATGTAGGATTTAATTCGATTAGATAGATTGAGTAGTAGGAGGGAAAACTCTAGAATTCTCCCTCGTATGAATTGTATTGTATCATTATTCTCAATAAAAATAAGAGTAGAGCAAGAGAATAGGAGAACAAAAAAAAACAAAGACTCTAGAAGCTGTATAAGCAAATAGTTGTTGCTATAGAACCCATGTACATAATCACTTGAGTTAATATAAGAAATCTTTGATTCAATTTCATGGTGTTGCTATGGTCATTGTTTACATCTATTGAATGGTATGTTTACAATTTGCTTATATTGTCTGTTGTGCATTTGTTTCAATGCTTATGTGTATGATTTCATGTTGAATGTATAAATTCTGTGAGAAGGAGAGTATGAGTTTCAATTGTTTCTCTTCCTGAGAATTCCCGCAAGGAGTGCAGTGAAGGTACAAAAGGAGTGTGTTGAGAAGACTCTAAGTTTTACCTCAGACTAGCTCATGAGAGATACCATTGTTTTTGTACCAGTAGAAGGGAAAGTATAGCACAGAGCCATGCAAGGTGTGCATAGAGAGGTTGAAGTCTCATACTTTTCCAACCCAATGAGTGGTTAAAGGATTTCTGTCACAAGAAGTGCATAGGATTAGAGAGTTTAGATAATTAGAGATTATCGTGAAGCCACAAGAAGTGCGGGAAAAATCCCTTAGAATCCTTGAGTTAGCAGCCAACGATAAGCTCACGAGGGATAAAAACTTGTAAAGTTCAAAGGAAGGACGAGGGTTGAAGTCACCTCGCAAAAATCAAGCTCAGAAGGGTGACACAAAGTTATTTGGCCAAGAGCATCGAGAACTTGAATGGACAATTGAATTCTTCAGTGGGAGAAACACCGATTTTCCGTCGACCATTGGATCCAGTGGATCAACATAGAGGTTAAGGCTGAGTGTCTTTCAACACTCACAATCTAAGGAGAGGTAGCACACGTTGGATTTGAATCAATGAGATTCGTTGGTTTGGGTGCTTTGAATTTTGGCATTTCGGAGGTCAAAAGTGTGGAGGAAGTCATTTTCGAGAATCCCCGATATGCGAAGTCCCAACACGATCTGTACCATCAGGTTCTGAGAGGTTGAGGACCATCGATCCGTGGAAAGGAAATTCAGGAGTTCAAACTTCGGGAAAAGGAAGAGAGTCGCATCATGAACTCGTAAGTCACGAAATCTCGACGCACTCGGAAGTAAGGCCCTAGGACTTGACTAGAGGTGATATGGTGAAATCATAAGGGAGGAGTTAAAGACCCATTAGCCCTTTTCGGGGTTTCAGGGATCGGAGGAGTCAGGGGGGACTCGTAATAAAAATTGTGAAATCCAAAACTCCTTTTCGGGTTAAGTCGGTGATCACGCCAAGTGGTCACGTGCAGTGGAGGTTCGTGCGTAGTGTTTATTCATGCAGGCATAACTTCTAAGGAGGACCTATAGTATTATATGCATTGAAGATTTCAGTGGGGACTAGGAGGTCATTTCAGCTCAAAGAAATAGGAAGATCCAAAGACCGGGAGGTCACATAGAACCTACTAAGGTAGGGGTGTTGCTTCAGCTGGCATTAGTTAATAAGTCCTAAATATATTTTCCATGTAATAAAGCCCGACAATAGTTAGTAAGACCTATTTAATAATTATGAACAAGTCAATGTAAGAAGACCTAATAGAAGATTTTTCTTCTAGAAATATCTTCCTCTAAAAGATTTTTTAGAAGAAATAATTAGTATAAATAAGAGTAGAGACATCACAAAACTCAATTCTTGAGAATTATTGTAATAGATCTCTGCTTTGCTGGAGGTTGCCCCCTCAAAGAGGCAAGTTAACATTATTTTCTTTGAATAAAGATTTTATTTTTGGTATTGCTCTTCTCAATATTTTGTTGTTTCATTAATATATGTTGAATATTCTTATTTTTGGATATTATATTACATCGGGTACTTTGCAAGTGGTATCAGAGCACCTTCCTTGGCGGGAAGTGTGGGTACTGTCATCATATTTAAAGCACAAAGATGTGTCGTTCAATGGGTAAACCAAGATTCTATTATAATTCTAAACAAAGGTTAACTTATACTTTTTAACTGTTACTTGAATTATCATCTAAAGTATTACATTCCTTTCGTCCACTTCTTAGTGGTTGCGACGAAGTTAAATGTAAAACCCCGTCCCATCTTCTCACAAATCATAACCTAGTCCCTACTATTTATACCTCCGCCACTACTTGTAACTATGTCGTCTTCCACTTTGGTGGAGTATCATAGATATGAGGAAGATGGCATGTTCGAAGGTTTCAGGTTGGCGTTCGTCCTCCCTGACATCGAAAGAGGTAAGGGTTTTATTTTGTCTTCCAAACATTCTATGTGAAAAAAACGACTTAGTGTCATTCCTTAATGTATATGCTATTTTATTTCAACATTTATTGAATCTTCTATTATAAATTCTGTTTATATTATTTCTGTCTGATTATAATATTACCATTTATTCTCCGGATTTTCGAACGAATAATCCCCACTCTTAGTTTACTGAAGTTATCCTTAGTAGTAATAATTCGCCTTTAGTTATACCACGAAACTTATAAACCTCGCAATTTGGAAACCAAGCTCTCCAATATTTTTCCGAGTTTGGTAATCATTAAGTACTTATTGAACCCCGCGAAAAGTGACATTATCCCTAGCCCAACTCATAGGTTTTGGCCCTTAGTTATTTATTAGTTCGCTTTATTTGATAGTTAAATTTCTAATATCGCCTATTTCTTCCATAATTTCTTGGAATGTTATCTCATTCTACTTAAATGAAGTTCGCCCCTGTGATTTAAATTTCCCAAAACAAGTCCATTGTTATCGTCCTAACATTCCTTTTTCTTTTCATAAATTCGGCTCCAATACAATATATAATTATGCATTGAGGAAGACTTGTATGGGTTTCGTTTTGAATTTATATGTTGTCTCGTCCAACATAATTTAATATTTCGTTTTATCTCATAATTTTCGCACTTTGTAAATATTTTAGAATCGTGAGGTTTGGGATTTCACAACGAACTTAGCCTTTTGTGCAAGGACCCATTAGGATTTCGCGCCAACCTATCCCCTCTTGTGAAAAGTGGTATCAGAGAACCTTCCTTAGCGGGAAGTGTGGGTACTGTCAACATATTTAAAGCACAAAGATGTGTCGTTCAATGGGTAAAACCCCCCGAGGGGGAAGACTACACGCAGGAGATATAGATGGATTCACGGGGTTTCCTAGAAAACAAAAGTTTTTCCCTTGTTGGAAACCTTTGTAACCCCTGTTGGCACCCCTCGAGTAGTATCACATCATACAAAATCTGTACACAACCATCACTCCCACGTACAGACAGGTATATAGGTAGTCCCCTAGGTCTCCTGAATCGAACCCTAGATCAATCGATTGGCTTCTTGATTGCTATAGTTTCGCTAAAAAAAACACTCGAGAATATACTCTCTAGTACATGGGTAATTAGGTAGTACAACTAAGGATATAATCGAGCCTCCTGAGTTGGTTCCCTAATATATTGGGTCGAGTACTATTGTTCGACCCTGCATATATATCATAGAGCTATAGAACATGACAAAGACTTGTCCATAGGAAACTTGCAATCCATAACCAGAGGGGGAATATTCCGACAATGTTTTTGGAAGCGCAACCTTTCCTCCTGCATTCTGGTTGAGAAATTCCCACACATTTTTTTCTGTTACAAATTTGGGAATTTTGACACTGCAATGTTATTCAAGCCGGAGTATAACTTCGCAGGAGTAAAAAAAAATGTATGGGTCTCGTCGGCAACCTCTTTTGTGACCTATAGCATTAGATTCCTCTTTTCATATTGATCACTATAATGCATATCATTTATAAACTTCTTTAACCCCATGGACCCATACCCTTCCCAACACCTTTATTTCCCACTTATTGCATTGTTTTTCTATTGTTTCCCATATCGTAGTGGTATATATCATTTATCCTATTTTTTGTTTGTGGACCCACCCCTCTCTCCCTCATGGATCCCACCCGCTAATAAGAAACCAATAAAAAACTGAATATTTATCTTACTTCCCTTCAGGTCCAAGTGATTAAGTACATTCCCACCATTCATGCCAAAATCGACTATATCCAAGAATAGCTAGGTAGCCAAATTGTTGAAGTCAATTCCTCTCCAAAAATTCATGAAAAAATTCCAAGTTCCTTCCTCCTCTGACCCACCTCTCTATATTGAAGATGTTGACTCCAATTGGCCTCTTCACTCTCATTCCAACTCCCTACCTCATGACCCCCGTCTTGCCAAAGTTGAGGTGAACTATAATGTACCCCAAATTTCCCAAATAACAAAAGAAATTGTTAGGGGACATTAAAGCTCCTTCACTCTTCAATACTTGATCAAAACATAATCTTTATTCCTTTATTATATGCAGAGTAATTTATTGTTGTTGTTGGATTAAAATCTTGTACTTATTTGTAATTAAGATGATTGTGACCAGAGCTATCATAGCCCTTAGGATACTTGTCATGTCTATGTTGTGTTGTGCTATCCAAAAATATTTTCAGTGCGTAGTAAGCTATGGAAAATAGATTAACATATAGTCTGTCCATAACGTTGCACTATCCAATATGATATACATTATTTACTGTATTCGATTATAGTATGAATACCAAAACACTATGCTATACTCAATATGTGTGTGTGTGTGTGTGTGTGTGTTAAGGTTACCATATGTTGGTTTATATGATAAACAAATTATATATATTCGCTTAACATAAACCAACACAAATCTTAACCATGACATTATATAAATCATATACCATACAAACTGTTATAAGTAACACAATTCCTAGATTTTAATATCGTTATCATAACAATCCACTACAATGTATTTTATAACATAGTGCGTTGAAGAGTTTCTATGGAAAACATGTAATATTGTTACATAGGGATTTTTATAAGGTTGTCAGTCCAATAGAGATTTTGACATATAATATTGAACGTACATCATAACTGATACCTAACAATGTTAAACCCTACCCGACTAGTGACATGGCCCAACATTGAATAGGTTTGAAAACCATGTTAATGGCGGATATCAGATCGGTCTACAGGCATTTACCTCTATCTAGATTCATTAAAGGGAGGTATAAGTCGTACCTTTCGAGCTCGATACTTAGGAAATCATGTCCAATGCGGGCTCTCCATCTCTGATTCTTCACATGGCAGTGGTACTGGGTGTACCCTTCAACCATTACTCCTCATTGCAAGATTTTCTGGGTCACCACCGTTCATTGTTTCCCCCTTTGGTTTTGTATTCATGAAAGCCTACCTCTGTGTTGTGTGTGAATTAGCCTTTGTGTATAAAATTTGTCTCCACTCTGTGTATGGCCGATGAATTGGGGAAAAAATCGGTTGTGGTAAACAATGAAAGAAGGCGAACGCCCATCTGGTTCCTCTCGATGCAAGGTAGGTAAAGACCTCCTTGCTTCAGTACTCTGTAACTCATGAATAAATCTTTGTTTGATGAAAAGTTGGAACATATAGGTTTTATGAATAACTTCCTTGTTTCTTTCTTTATTTGAGGGTTACAAAGAATTTACACCACGCCTTTGTATGCATTTTCTCCTAGGGTTCCACTGTTGCCCAAAGTTGTTCTTATTGCTTAAATCTTCAATGTTCCTTTCTATTTTCCTGCATCCATTTTCATGACATTGTTAACCATTATCATTTACAAATATATATTCATTTATTCTTTGTGGGGAATCTCGTAATCTATACTCTCTGTAAGATATGTTAACACGGTGTAATTTGTAAATATGTTATGGGTAATTATGTTATCATTCTGTGGACATTTGTAATGGATACTCTGCATAAGCATATATGTATAGATTTAATCCTTTGTAGATTTGCACTCTGTGGGTTTTACATTACCACTCTGTGGAACTCATATTTTTCTCTGCATAAATATATGTATATATACCCATTTAATCCTCTATTAAATTAGTGGATGTGCTCTGTGTATTTATGTGGAAAAATAACTCTTCTATGGGGTTTTTCATAATTTACACTCTGTATACATGGCAATAGTTAACCCTATGTTCGTGAGTTACCTTCTGGGATCCATACAACAATATATATTGGGAAAACATTAACCCTGTGTTCGTAATTTACATTCAGTGTTTTGTACAGTGAAAACGTATCGGAAAAATTAACCCTCTGTTCGTAAATTTACATTATGTGTTTCCTATAGTGAATACATATCGAAAAATTTTTAACCCTTTTGTTTCGTAAATTACCTTCCTCTACAAGGAGAGTCTTGGGTTATCCCGTGGACACTTAATATCTCATTGGTTGGAGTTGAGTTGTTTACAAAGGGGATTTCTATGTCGATCACTCATAGGGTTCGATACACGTTTTACATAGTCATGATTTGAAACTATGTGATGGGTTCTGTAATGGTATTCAATATTGTTTACCTGTCGTGAACAATATACAGGGTTTTGATATCTATTAAAATGTGTTTCTTGTTGATTAAATATATTCACTGTTTATTCATAAATAAATCGTTCATTGTTGTTTCTCTCTATTTTTCAAGTTAAATGTGTATGCATATATACATTAAATTAATGATGGGGCCCTGTTTATTTTGCGAGGGTACCCATCAGTCAATTTTTGGTCCACTCCTCCTCTTCCTGGATCGTGGACAGATCGTCGCACAAGCACCAATGGTGAATTGGTTCTTCATTGAACTCAAGCTAAGTATTGTCTCGTCTTGTTTTTATTATTTGATTTCCATTAAATACTTATCATAGTTTACTAAACCTATCATCTGTTCTCTTTTTGCAGGTTAAAACAAATGAGTGAAGGGGATCAAGGAAAACCTCTTACTCGAAAGGTATTCAAGTTATGATCTAGGCATACATACTTATGCAATCTTCTTAGATTTTGTCTACAAGTGGTAATGGAGTCTTTGGCCTATGGTCACTGTAATATTTGAACCATGATCATTTGAATACACATGTTGTTTTGTAACTGTTTTTGAACAAGGTTCATTGAATGTAACAACTACTTTTCCATACATTTGTAGACAATTAAATCACTATTTTCTGTGGTTATTGATAATATAAAGAATATGTAATTATATATGTGGATTGTTATTCGTTCTACGTATTCTTTATGGCACTTGTACATATTTGAAATGGTAATTCAATATATATCTAATTTAATGGTCAATATGAATACAAC
>JZKD02S0154722.1:12448-23486 GCA_000966675.3 Picea glauca | reverse complement strand
TGGATATGACTAGATACCTAATGTATAAGAACACGTTAAACAACATGGAAGACAAGAGGCTTCCTAAAATTGCCTCAAAATCGAGTCATAACCACCATCGACTCAAACGAGGATGGAATACAGATGCCCTGTCTTGGATAAACTATTGGGGAATCATGGAAGACACCATTTTGCAGAATAAAGATATTATTAAAAAAACGTTGAATCCAAATTTAAGGAGAAAATGTGGTGTGATAAAGAGTTAGAGAAAAAAAGAAAATTAAAGTATTATAAGAATGTAATCAACCATAATCTAGAAGATCAAAATTATCTATCTGTTATTCCAAGTGTAAAGAAAAAAATAAGCAATGCTAAGGTAAGAACAAATTCTCACGAACTCCATAGTGAAACTAGGCGTTGGTCAATTCCTAAAACACCATGGGATGAAAGAGTGTGTCACATTTGTGACACTAAGAAGGTTGAAGATGAAAATCACTTTCTCTTAGATTGTCCAACCTATACCCATATTAGATTTAATTTTCAAAATATTTGTCACACTACCAATCTTCCTAACCTCTTAACTCAACAAAAATCAATATAATAATTAATTGCATAAATACTTTTAAAAATTTTAAAATTTATATGTTACATCTAGAATAGATCATTTATATGTATATTTGATTCAAACTCTTAAAAATTTTAATTACTAATTTAAAATTTTTAATTATTAATTTATATGAAAAATTACAAAATTGACATTTTTAAATAAAATGTTATTTTTTTATTTTAATAAATTCTATTAAAAAAAAACAGGCCACCTTGAATAACATATTTTGTCTTTTCAAAAAGAGTTTCACGATTTCTCTTTAAAGAACTTTGTAATATAAAATGTGAGCGAATTTTGAAATTAAATAGTAGTCTCTAAATTTTGATATATTTAGTTGTATTTTAAAATTTATATGTTAGAAAGGTTAAATAATTTATCATTTTGTATTCAAATTATTAAAAATTTTGAAATTTATATTAAAAATATAAAATTAACATTTGGATTTAAATGTTATTTTTATATTTTGATAAAATTCTTAAAAAAATTGTCAACCATTTTGAATTACATTTTTAGAAGGAAGTTTGGAATTACATTTTTAAAAGAAAGTTTGGAATTTTATTTAAGAAAAAAAAAATGTGATGTAAAATATGAATGGATTTTTAAATTAAATACTATTTTAGATTTTGATATGTTTTTGAAAATATCAATGATTTTGATATATTTTTGATAATGTCAAAACACTTTGAATTACAATTTTTTAGAAGATAAGTAATATTTTTGTTTTTTTTTTAATTTAAGAAATTTTTGGTAGATTATGAAGACATATTTAATTTTGATTTAAAATAACAATTTTTAAATATAAATAACATTTTGTAAATGTCAAAATTAAGAGTGTTGTTAATTGAATTACTATTGTTCAAACCATGGATGTTACAAATTGAATTATTAAGTATATATGAGTGATTTTTGAAATCAAGACTAATTTTTATATTTAAACATATTTTTGAAAATGTCAAAAACATAAGTTAGAGACCTTGAATTAGTATTTCTTAAGAAGATAACTTGTCTTTTATGTCCTTATTAAATTTAAAAACTTTTTTCGTACACCATTAAAGTATATTATATTTTGATTTAAAATATTCATTTCTAAATTTAAATATTTTTTTGAAAAAGTTGAAACCATTAATGTTGCAAATTAAATTACATTTATCCTGCACTAGAATATTTTAAAAATATACCACCTAAATTACAAGTCTTGTTGCTGTTAAATGATTCATTTTCTGAATTTCTTAATATAATGCACTTTTTTCTATTTGAGTGACAATTTAGATAGTAATTGGTGTTGTAAATTGAAAATTTCAATTTAAAATCATAAAAACATACTAAAAGATCATTCACATTTCTAACCAGAAAAACATTGTTATCATACTCTATTCCCATGTAAAGTTTAAAAATTGAAATAGTAGAAAAATATATTATTATTCCTATTAACTGTTTTTTATTCTTCATATTCAAGAATAAGAAATTGATGGTAGGAAAGAGATTGGTGTTTCTTATAGTCATTTCAAATTTAGATGAAAAACTTATTTAGGAAGTGTAAATTTTAAGTATAAGGTAGATTGGTTTTAAATGTAAGATGTTATTTTATGTTTTTCAAAATTTAATGAAAAACATTATTGATATTTTGCAAGTTTGAAAAGAAAACTCATTAAATAAATTTTTTTAAAATATTAGGAGATGAGATGTTATAATTATAAGAAAAATTCCAACATGTTATATATGAATATGTGTGGTTTTTTCTAAACTTTATATTAAAAAACATAAAATTTTCAAAATATTTTAAGAAAATAATTAAAATAATTTTTATTTTTGAAATTATATAATGTTGTTTTTTATTGGATATAATATTTTATTTTTTAGAAGAGAGTTTGACATATTATCTTATAAGAAATTTGTGATGTAAAAGATGAATGGATTTTGAAATTAAATACTAAATTTTAGATTTTGATTTTTTTAAATTTACTTTCCTTTTTTAAATTTAAGAAAATGTTTTAATTAGATCATCAAAATATATAAAGTTTTGATTTAAAATATTAATTTCTAAATTTAGATAACTTTTTTAAAATGTCAAAATTATAAGTCTTGCAAATTGAATGACTAAGTAGATATTTTGTAAAAACCATGAGTGTGACTATTGCAAATTGAATTACTAAGTGGATATGAGTGAATTTTGAAATCAAATAATAATTTTTGTATTTAAAAACATTTTTGAAAATGTTAAAAACATAAGTTAGAGAACTTGAATTAATATTTTTTTGGAAGACAATTTATCTTTTATTTTCCTTAAATTTAAAAACTGAAGTCATACATCATTAAAGTATATTAAAATTTGATTTCAAATATTAATTTTTAGATTTAGTTGTCTTTTTGAAAATGTCAAAATCATAAATGTTACACACTAAAATATTTTAGAAAATATACCACCTAAATTATAGCTTATGTTGCTATTAAAATAATTGATGTTTTAAAATGAAGTTTTTTAATTTAAAATCATAAAAACATACTAGGAAACCATTCACATTTCCAACAAGAAAAACATTGAAAATCCTCACTTATGTCCATATAAACTTAATAATTTGGAATAAGACAAACATCTATTATTATGACTAATGAAATATCTATGAATTTTTTTTTTAAATGTTTTATTGATTTAATTGATGAGTTGTAAATGTAACATTATTTTCTAACATAAATGATTAATTTTTGATATTATAAGGGTTGTGGCTTCATGTAGATAGTAGTGAAGTACAAAATAATAAGAGGGTTTGTATCCAAACAAATGACTCTCCTCTCTAAAATGAGGTAAGGATTAATTCAAGATAGAGTGCTTTTTTTATTTATTACATTTATTCTAATCATTAAAGTGCCTATTTATTACATTTTTTCTAATCGCTAAAGTGTCTATATAGATCAAGGAAAATTCACAAATTCATTACATAAGAATTGAGAAAACAAATCTCACAAATTATGTACATCAAAATTCAAAAAAAAAAAAACTTAAGATTAGCTTATTAGTTACCTAATTGTTTTTCATTTAAAAAAGAATTTGTGAGGTGGCTCTCTCTTGCAAATTCCTTGTTATTCTTCGTATTCAAGAATAACAAATTATTCCTTGTTAAATTTTAAGTATGAGGTAGATTCATTTTAAATTTAAATGTAAGGTGACATTTTGATGTTTTGGAGAGTTTAATGAAAAAAATACTAATATTTCCTAAGGTTGTAAAGAAAAAGCATTGAATGTTTTAACATATATTTACTTAAAGTTATGTTTATAACAAGTTTATATATTTACTTAAAGTTATGTTTATAACAAGTTTATTTAGTATTTTAGCATTACAATTAGGAATGAAATGAAAAGTTGATGAAAATTTTGTGGTTTTAAAATATACTAGATAATGTTATTTTTTATTGGCTACATAACTTGATTTGAAAAATCAGTTATGGTAGACAATTTTGAAATTAGTGTTGGCTATATCTATAGGATAACATTGAACCTTTATGAAACCCATCTCATTCATGGGTACACACACTTAAATCTCCACATAGTAATGGATGGCATATGCAATAATTTGTTTATAAAAACAAGGCAAGGAATAGACTACATTTGTTTTAATAATTATTTGGATTATTGTTCAATGTTTATATATATATATATATGATTTTGGTGTTAATATATGATGGTCCATGGTCAATGTTGATTATTGAGTTAAAATGTTGTTATGAATAATTTAAAATGATGTTTTCATACTTGATTTCATATATGTATTAGGATATTTAGAAACTTAGAAGTTAGTTAAGATCAACTTGGTATAATGTGTTTCTAGGTAAAAGTGTGTTTCTTTAGAATGAATTTGTTGTTAGGTAATCAGATGGTCACGATATGTTCCCGACATAGAGTGATCCGATGGTTCATATTCTCCTTGATCTTAAAGACTACATTGATTTGTCGCATAACACCCAACTACTCCATGATCTCTATTTAAAGAACATGGAGGGTTATTATTCGATGATCGATTGTGAAAATATCTCTTGTAAATCTCTTTGTAATATTTTTCTTTTGCATTAATAAATTGCTACAAGTGGCCAAGTTGGTTGGGACTCTGGATGTTTTTGTGTATGGGTTTTACCACGTAAAAATATCAGTGTGTCGATATTTGATCTAGTTGTGTGAGTGGTTATTGAAGGTGTTTGTCCATTGTTGGAATACTTTTGTTGAAAATGGTATCAGATGGAATTTGAAGACTCACTTTCATTGTAGATAGAAATCATGAAGTCATTTTGTTGCATCTACAGTTTCTTCCATTTCCATACATTTCTAGGTTGAGAGGACTATTCCATTGCATCTATAATGTTTGTTTTAGTCAGGAACATTTTTCATTTCACTCGAAAATATTTCTGTTTTCCAAAGGTACGACCATTTTAGTCAGATCCGCAGGTATAAAGCCTAAATACCCCTTTTTTTTTTAAATTACAGAGATAAATTTTCGTTTTAATTTTTGTTTTCTATTTTTATTTCCTAGTTGCTACTCTTTTCAATCTGTGTATGCTCTTTTCCCTATGCCTTGTGCGATCTCAACAAATTAGAAACAAAGTGGAAAGGGTTTTTCTGTATGCGTATGCTCTTTGTCGTGCGCTCTATGCAATCTTGGTAAATCCAAAAAAGAGGAAAAAGTTGTATTTTCTAGCTAAGCTAACCGAAATCTAACCTTTCTTTCTATCGAGAACCAAAAGTTTTTTCTTCTGTGAGAAGAGTGTTTTATGAGCACACTCTACAAGGTTGTCTTCATCATCAACAACAACAACAACAATCCTCCTTCTAAACAATATAATATGTTTTGCATTGGCTCACTTGGTTAAAAGCTTCTTTATTAAGTAAGAGGTCTTGAGTTCAAGTCTCTTTTTGTTACTTTTTTTTGAAAAAGTTCATGCATTCATTGTAAATTTCATTTCACTTAAGTTATAAAAGTGAATCACTATTAAATAACCTTAATATTTTATTTTATGCTATTTTTCATGCAACTTTTATTTACAAAGTAACTTCATTGTAAAAGTGATTCCTTATTATTCTATAAAAGTGGGTCACTTCATAAGTAACTTATTTAAAACTAATGTTATAGGCACAATTAGGAGGAGTATCACCATGTGGATGAATTTATACCTTCCACGTGGCTCTTTGGTTATTGTTTATTCCTTTTTTCAAAAGGGCATAACTTTCATATCTGAAGTTCGTTTCTTTTTAAACATTCTATTTTTTCGAGATCTTTCCATCAAGACCATCAACTTCATATTTTTCTACATATTTTAATATGGAATCCTTTAGTGATATTTTGCTTACCAGTAAAATATTACCTTAGGAAAAGAACTAGAACCCACTGGCAATGAAAATAAAGTAAAATTGGCCAATTAGAATGATGAAGCACGTCAACTAATCAAAATGTCGATCTCTCCTGATTTAAGGTTTCGCCTTCAAGGAATTGATGACCTTGATGATGCTAGGGAAAATGTAGAAACTGAGCTTGGTAAAAAAAATATTATTAGACCCCAACAATTGGAGAATTAGTTAATGACCTTAATTCCAAATGATTTTCCTTGCATTGAAGATTACTTATCTAAGTTCAAAAAACTTAGACTCTTATGTATAGAATGAAAAATAGATCTCTTAGAATATTGATGCATTTATGTCATTCTTGCTAAGTTTGGTAGTGCATATTGTGTTTTTGTATCTACCTTTTATGCCACCATAGAAGCTCTAGGGAGTGATTATAAAAATCCCTTTCTTGATTCCTATTGTGATGCTCTGATTCGAGAGAAATACAATATTCTACAATTTGGATTGATTAGCACTATAGGTACATCCAACAAAGCCTTAGTGGCCCAGCAGAAAAATATAGATCGAAGAATATCAAGAAGCAACATCCTCGCCATGACAACAATAAAAAAAAGGGTTCCAAACCCTCTCAGTGAGTCTCAACACCTAATGGTGACAAAGAAGCAAAATCTAAACGTAAGATGTTGACCAAAATTTGGTCACCTATATGTTCCCGCTCCTGGAATAAAATAAAAAAAGATATCGGAAGATGAATATTTTTGAATTATTATATGTTCATTGCATATCCCTCGGTATCAGCTTCGCCATGCATTTTGCAGAATCAAAATCAGAGTCTCCATGACCAAGATACACATACTTCTATCCATAAGTCCAATGGAGGTGTTACAAGAAGAAATATGAAAAATGTTCTAAGTCACATGTTCTCTCCTCTCCTTTCCCTTCACCCTTATTCATTCTCTCATTCTATACTTAGTCATTTTTCACATTGTCTCATTGATTTCATATTCCCCTTCCCACTTTCCACACTTAACCATTTTCCTTTATTCCCTTCCACATTCAAATTCATTTCCCTTTTCCTTTTTTTTCCCATTTCCTTTTATTTTCCTTTCTTTCATATCTATTTTCCTTTTCCTTTCTTTTATTTCCCATATATTTCTTTTCATTTTTCGTATTTTCCATGTTTCTATCCATATTTCACCGAACCCATTATATACATACTTTCCAGACTTAGTTTTATTTACTATGGCTTACCGCGGGTTCGCGGGTTGGTGATATTTCTTAAGAGTATGTGTTATATCCACTACCCTCACTATGCATTTTGGATTTCACCAACCTCATAATGCACCCAAATCTTTTTACTACTCTTTAATATGTAACTTCTCCAACACTTAGCCAAACATATGAGTTACCGCGGGTTCACGGGTTCGTGGGTTGGTGAGGGTTGGTGATGTTTATTTCATGTTATATGAGTCTGTCCAACCGATTCTCAAGACTTAGAATATTTTACAACTTATTTTTACTACTATTTACCTCTCCTCTCCACTTCACCTACACTTAGAATTTTCACACTCATTTCTTACTATATATTACCGCGGGTGACTTCCTCACCTACCTCTGCATTCACGTAAATCAACGAACCCACCATATTATTTTAATATTAATTTTTACTATCCTAAGTTCTATGAGGAACATCTCTAAGTGACAAATCGAACTTTATTAACCAATGAGATACATTCACATGGTAGTTAATGGATGGTGCCACATGACAACTAATTAATGAAGATACATGGTGGTGCACAAAAAGTGACACATGGCTTGATGACACATGGAATATTATTATGGGCCGATTGTTGGCATACCAAGTGATGACATGTGGAAACATTTGGTTGGGTGACTCATAATTGTTGACTGTGGGCATACAATATTATATTATATTTAACAATTTTCCAAGGGTCGAAATCCTCCAAGCTCCATATTTCATTCTCTTCTTGTGTTTCTTGCTACGTATACCAAACACTTATATATATATATATATATATATATATATATAATATCCCAATTCATGTGGGATAGATTTTCAAACCAAAAAATTCAAATTTTATGAAGGGAAGCACGAAATTCATCCAAGGCCCACATTTTCTCATCAATTTTGATTGGCAATCGTTGAGTGTTGATCTTGCGGAAGCCATAACTTGAGCTTTGGGTGTCGGAATCACACAAAATTTATACCGCTTGAAAGGTATTTCATCATAAAATATGGTGGTATATGTTTCAAGTGCTTAAATTTGATACATTTTTCTCATAAATTAAAATATCGGTCAGCTGCATTTTTAATGGGCCTACGTGACAACCCAACTTCATGAGCTCATATCTTGAGATCCGAGCAACAGATTTGGGAAAATTTTATATCATTGGAAAACTGAGACAATGAAGAGCACATAAAAGGTGGTTTACATGGGTAAAATTTTTATTTTAACTACCATAAAATTAAATTACAGTCGACCTCTTTTAGTGGAGAACTAGTTAAATTAAAAAAAATAATAATAATTAAAAACTTTTATTAAAAGGGGAGAGGGACCCAATTTAAATGTACTTGTATTAATGATGTGAATTAATCCATGAGGAATTAATAAGGCATTAATTAAAGGGAGTGTTTCAATAAAAAACTTGTACATTGAAAGGACATTTTTCAGCACAACCTTGCCTCCTACATTTTGGTTGCGGAATTCTTATACAATTTTCCTTGTTAATAATATGGTAATTTCATCACTGCAATATTCTTTAGGTCGGATTATGAATCCACTGAATTTTAAGAAAAAGGAGTATAATGGTCCTGTAGGCACCCTTATCCTGGACCTATCCCATTGGATTCCTCTCTTCTCCATAATCTCAATGGTACCCATCACTTGTAAGATCTTTTTTTTCCGTTGACCCACCCACCCTTCCTGGCACCCTTATTTTCCACCTATTCGATTAGTTTTGTAATATGTACCTTATTGTGTATTAAGCGTTTAATGTTGTTTGTATTAACTATACCGTCAATGTTAGTTCACATCCATTGTCTAAAGACGTGACTATATTCATTCTTGTGTATTTATGTACACTATTGTAAACTTATTTGGATATGGAATAATAAATAAATGAATATTGAATATATAAATTTGTATATATCTCATGTTCCCTTGCAATTGGTATCCAATCCAGGTTGTTCCTGCACATCATGTCTTCCACACTTACCAATGTTGTCAACAGTCCCTCCATGATGAAATTGAGAGAAGGATTTAAATAATTTTGTGCAGGCCTAGCAAGTCAGATAATTGTTGTAATAAATACTTCGTTGTATGCCAAAATTGACAAATTGAGCAAAGTATTAGTAGAGTGCAATAGAAATTACAAGGACATGAGAATTGAGTTTGAAGTAATAACAAATGGGAATAGAATCCCTGGTAATTTGGAGGGCCCACACCAATGTAAAAAATGAAATTTGGGTGGGTCACCAAGAAGTTTGCATGAGTGTCCTTTAACAAAATCTTGTCCCCCTTCTTCTCCTCAGGGTATTTCTTATTCTCCACCCTATGATTTAGACGATTCTACTGCTACGATTGAAATCTCCCACAATACATTTTATGATACTATAAAGTTGCAAGATAACGTGGAAATGTAGAAATATGAGATATTCGGGTTGACAAAAAAACAAGGGGATGACAAGGAGTATCCAAAAGTAAAGCATGAATAATTATTTGATGATGAGGATAGGAATTAATACAAAATACTTTTTAAGGAGATGATCGTCTTCTCTCTTACTACTCAAGTTATTGAAGACCCATCCAACCCTTTCACAAGGGAAGATCATGAGGTAGAAGAAAAGTTTCATAGTTTCTTGGTTGAATTTCCAGAAAAAGAGGATGACATTACGTATTTGTGATTAAGACAGGATGCAACTTTGCATATACTTCACCTATCAAGCTTGTGGTTCTTAAAGGGATGGATATAGATAAATATAATTGTGGTGATGCTTTTAAGAAACAACCACAATTTTACCTTCAGTGAGAAATTCAGTGCCTCCAATTTCATGAAAAAGACTTCTACAAGTTGTGGATTTTAGAAGTGCATATATGAAGTCTCTCCCTCCAAAAATTTCATGTCAGTTGAGTGAATTGGATGCAATGGATGCAAGTGTTGAATTACTGATACTTATTTAAATTCTTTGCAAATCCCAGATGGTAATGCATCAATATCCCCATTTCATAATAAAATTCCTACCTTGCAATGAAATTTCCCCTTTTTATTTCCAAAAATCCCTTGACCTTCTGCTAGAACACATTTTCATTGTAACCCCTCACTAGCTGATTTTCTTAACATTCCATCTTCTCGTATGCTACCAAAGAAGAAAAATAATAATGGCATTGGTATCCAAAGAAAAAATTCCCTCTCTCCATCCATCAAAGTTATTCTCAAGTCCCATGGGCTTTCCTTCCCAACAACATGTAAATGTGATATATCTTTTTATATACAAGTATGATCTGAGAAGGTGAGTGAGTTTTCACAGCAGAAGACGTGTGATATAAAGGATTTAACACACAACCTTTTGAAAGAACTAAATACCATGTGAACTATTGTTGAAGAGACTTTTGAAATTGCTTTGTCTAGTCCATCATCTAAGTTCATGATGGAGAAGATAAACCAAGCTAATTTTAATTCTTTAGAATATGAGGAGACAACTCCATCATATAATTTCACAGTGGAGGAGATAAACTAATCTACTGTTAATTATTTAGAATATGAGGAGACAACAAAAACGGATTAACATGATGTCTCAGGACTGTAACTATTTTTGTAAAATCATGAAGTGTCCAAGTGACAAAAGAACCATCCTTTCAAGAGATCCTCAAAAGCAACAAAAGAAAACAATGTGTGTAGATGAACTGGCAAGGCGTTATGCCAAGTCTAAAATGGTGGACCACCAGAAAATGATGGTTGATCTGCGTAAGAAAATTGAATCACATAATAAGTTGATTAATAACTTGAGCTTGAGAATTGCACAGTTAGAGGAGAAAATATCCAAGTCTAAAATGAAAAAAATGAGGATTTTATATCCAATCATTAATATTTACCCATGCTTC
>JZKD02S0154722.1:0-12438 GCA_000966675.3 Picea glauca | reverse complement strand
TTGACTGATTGGTAGACATCAATAACCCCTGGAGTCAACACTCCGCCAGGTGAACTTGTGGGAGACTAAGGGATTCTAAGGAATAAGGCCCTCGCCTTATTGCGCACCCCTTAGAGTCATCGTGAGCGACTGTCACAGTCTTCCCTCACGGCATCGTGGATCCTCTCGACCTAGGTAATCATTAACCTATAGTTCAAGCCATGACGGGAGTACTAGTAGGCTGTGGTAGGGCTGCTGTCCACACCTCTCCCTCAACCTCTCTGGTAATCGTGTGTGGCCCCTTTACTCCATATGTGAGTCTGGTCGGCAAGCTATCGTTAGTCTGCATCATCAACAATCGTGTCAGAACATGTTCACATCATATCATCAAATCAATGAAATATCATAGTAAATAAATCAACCCAAATAACACACTCCCTGACTCAATCCGGAGTCCAAGGGGTTCCATCGATGCCTTTGCATCCTCAAGGTCCAAAACCCTACACACTCAATAAAACTGAGTCAATAGCACCTGTCTATGTCAAAGTAGTAAAACATCATGTCATCTATCATAACGCATCATAATCAAAGACAAGATTTTTAATATCATAATAGTACAGATCACTTGCGAGCAAGTGTCCTCAAAGAATATTTTTTCTCAGTGCACCAGAGTGGGATGTTACATACACCCCCTCTTGGTCTAAACTTTGTCCCAAAGTTTCATAGTATAAATGCTGAAATAAATGTATCACTGTATCATAAGTCTATCTATCAAAAAAAAATTTAAACTGCTGGCGCATATCATATGCATCCTCCCAGGTCTCCGAGTGCGGAATATAACTATCCCACTGGACCTTGACCTGATCTATCGTTCGACGTCGTAACTGTCGAACACGATGATCTAAGATACGGACCGGCTCAGTCGTGAGCGCTCCCTCGTCCGATACCTGCAAGGAAATCATGTCAATCACATGTGTAGGATCATTAATATAATGTCTCAAAATCGATACATGAAAAACATCGTGCATATGCCTCAAAGAATTAGGCAAGGCTAGTCGATAGGCCACGGGCCCCTTTCTCTCCACAATCTTGAAAGGTGCCAGGAACCTAGGAGAGAGTTTATCTCCCTTTCCAAACTTGATCAAAATCTTATGCGGTTTAACCCGCAAGAAGACTCGATCGCCGACCTCGTAGCTACAGTCGACTCGGTGCGCATCGACATAACTCTTCTGTCGATCCTGCGCTTCTTTAATCCTTTGTCTTATGGTTTGCATTTGGTCTTCCATTTCCTGGATCGCTTCTGGTCCCACCAGGACCCTATCCTCAAGCCGATCCCAACTCAAGGGCATCCGACATGGTCGCCCGTAAAGAAACTCGAAATCTGCCATTTTAATGGTGCTCTGGTAACTATTGTTGTAAGCGAACTCTACTAGAGGCAAGAATTCCTCCCAACGCTTTTGTTGGTCCATCACGTACATGCGCAACATGTCTTCCAAGGTTTGGTTTGTTCATTCGGTTTGTCCGTCAGTCTCTGGGTGATACGCGGTACTAAAGTTAAGTTGGGTTCCCAAGGCCTCTTGGAAACTCATCCAAAATCGTCCAGTAAACATCGATCCTCGATCGGATATAATCTTCTTAGGCATGCCATGCAGCCTCACAATCTCACTGATGAAAACTCTAGCTATGTCAGGTGCCTGATACGTCATACACATAGGAATAAAGTGAGCACTCTTCGTCAGAGTGTCTACTACTACGACAATTGAGTCATGTCTCCTTGCTGTCAGTGGCAATCCAACAATAAAATCCATCGAAATGACCTCCCATTTTGATTCTGGAATGGCATGTGGTTGCAGTAATCCTGCGGGATGTCTATGTTTAGCCTTTACCTTCTGACACTCTAGACATCTGGCCACATAGTTGACTATGTCGGCCTTCATTCCCTTCCAGAAGAATAAGGGTTTAAGGTCTACCCTCATCTTCGTGAGTCCTGGGTGAGCCATGTAAACTGCTCTATGAGCCTCGCTCAGAATCAACATCCTCAACTCGTCGTTTGGTGGTACGTAAATCCGACCTTTAAACCTCAATAACCCATCGCTATCAAAAGAAAATCCCTCAAATCGTGGTACCATCATTGTGTTTTGTCCAATAAAGACCTCGACCTCCTTGTACTAGTCGTCATCACGCTGTAAGGTTAGAATATTTTCACGTAGATTCGTCTGAAGAGGCAACAACGAAAAGATGCATGGCCTCCGACTCAAAGCATCCGCCACTCGGTTCACCGTTCCATTTATGTAAGTAATCTCAAAGTCGTACACGCTGAGCAATTCCAACCAACGTCGTTGTCGCGTGTTCAGGTCGCTTTGTGTAAAAATGTGTTGTAGTCCACAATGATCAGTCTTTAGTTCAAATTTTCATCCAACGAGGTAGTGTCTCCAAACCTTCAAGGCATATACAATGGATAATAACTCCAAATCATGTGTCGCGTAGTTCTCCTCATGCCTTCTCAGTTTCCTCGAAATATAGGCGATTACTCGTCCTTCTTGCATCAAGACTCCACCTAAGCCTTCCTTGGATGCGTCTGTGCATACCAAGAAGTCCGCGTCCATGTCAGGGACCTTTAGTATCGGCGCTATTGTCAACAACTCCTTAAGCCTCCGAAATGCTTTAGCGCATTTCTCAGTCCAAACAAACTTCTTGTTTTTCTTCTGCAATTCCGTGATCGGATTTTCTATCTTCGAAAATCCCTCGACAAACCATCGATAGTATCCTGCTAAACCCATAAAACTACGCACTTCGGTGACATTCATCGGCGCAGGCCATTCCATAATAGCCTCAACCTTGGCTAGATCCACGGCGATGCCTTCGCCGGAAATGACATGCCCTAAGTAATGAATCTTCAATTGATAAAAAGAGCATTTGGACAGTTTCCCATACAGTTTGTGCTCTCGCAGACACTGTAGTACCAAACACAAGTGCTCGTCATGATCCTCTGTCGTACGAGAGTAAATCAAAATATCATCAATGAATACTTGGACGAACTTGTCCAAGTATTCACGGAACACCCCATTCATCAAACTCATAAATACCCCTAGGGCGTTTGTCAGTCCAAACAGTAAAATAGTAAACTCGTAATGTCCAAATCTCGTCTTAAAGGTGGTCTTAGGGACGTCATCCTCCTTGATCCGCAACTGGTGATACCCTGATCGCAAATCGATCTTGGAGAACACTGTCGCACCCTTCATTTGATCGAACAAATCATCAATTCTTGGTAAGGGATATTGATTCTTGATCATAGCCTTGTTCAGTTGACGGTAGTCAATGTAAAGCCTCCATGATTCGTCTTTATTTCGTATGCAAATAACAGGTGCACCCCATGGTGACACACTAGGACGTATCAGTCCCAGGTCCAGCGACTCCTTCAGTTGCATTTTCAACTCTTGCAACTCCGGGGTAGACATCCCATAAGGTGTTCTTGCTATCGGTTTGATCCCCGGTTTCAGGTCTATGGTAGACTCCAATTCCCTTTCCGACGGCATCCCAGGTAACTCCTCTAGAAATATGTCCACAAACTCTCTCACCAACGGAAGGTGTTCTAGACCCTCCGCTACTCCCTTTTTCGTTTAGTGCAAGGATCGCATAAAGCTTTCACCCCTTGCGCATGCTCTTCCGTAACTGTAAGGAAGAGACGAACCTTAGGGAAACTCCCTGGTTTCGTCCTACAATCACACGTCTTTTTCCTTCGTCATCAACAAAGCTCAACCGTTTCGTCTTACAGTTGAGTATCGCCTCATGCGATTCCAACCAATCCATACCAATCACGACGTCATAAGATCCTAAGATGGTGACGTACAAGTTGACCCTCGTGACAAACTCTCCCAGTTTAAGGGCACAGCCCGTAACCTTTCCTCCAACCTTCTGTTTGGCTCCCGAAGCCATCTCCACGAAGCTAAACTCATCCTGTTCGACTACCCTTACCTTAATCCTTTTTAGCACTGCACTAGAAATGAAACTCTCAGTAGCACCGGGATCTATCAAAACACTAAGGGTCTGGTCAGTGACAGTACATGTTGTCTCGAGCATAGTCGATTGATGCTCTACCTGGTGGTTATTCACCGCTGCATGAAACTGGTGGGCCTTGCCCATATCTCCCACGGTCGTGGGTCTGGCTGATCCAAATGCTCTGGTACTCTCCATAGGACAGTCGTTCTGGTAGTGTGGCTCCCCACACGTCCAACACCCCTTCTTCGGCCCAGTAGTCCTAGTACCTGAAGTAGAAGATGAAGGCCCACCAGCCTGGAACCGAGGTTTGTTCGACTGAACAGGCCTAAACTGTTGCTGCTGCGGGCAAAGTTGTTGTTGATGCGGTGGTCCCCAATAAGGTGTCCACTGCTGAGGCGGCGCTCGCCGAGGTGTAGTGAAAGTGGATCCCCTCTAGAAGCCATGATATCTCGGCGTATGTCTCGCTGGTGTCTGGTGCTACAGTGTTCCAGATGAACCCTGCCCTGTTGGTCTCGCTGGAGTCCTGGTCTGACCCCCACTGATAAGCTCCTCCTCTGCTATGAGGGCCTTCTGGATGATGTCGTGCAAGGTTTGAGGCATCAAGATCCTAACCTTTGCATGCAGGCTACTGTTAAGGCCAAACACGAACCTGTTGATCTTGAGCTTCTTAGTGTTAAGGTGCGGAGCATACCAGAGCAGCTCCATAAAACGTGCCTCGTACTCGGGCACCGTACAACCTCCTTGTCGTAATGCGTTGAACTCATTGAGCTGACGCTCAATGAATTCCTATGAAAGATACCTCTCTCGGAACCGTTCCTCGAACAGTTCCCATGAAACGTCTTCAACGACCATGTTCAGCTACGGCAGGAGCGTCTTCCACCATAGAAGAGTGCTCCCCTTCAGTTGAAAGACCGCCATGCAGACCTTCATGTTGGATGTATAATCGAGAAGTGTGAAGCACATCGCCATGTTCTGCAACCATGCCTCGACAGCTGCACCGTCCGGGGCACCAAAGAACTCGAGAAATTTGACCTTCTCGAGTTCACGGTGAATGCTACCAGTAACGGACGGTGCGCGTGGCGGAACCTCAGCAGGTACCGGTGCCCTGGCCTCATCTCTGTCCAAACGGCTGATCAGTGCCTCGGACATGTGCTGGAAAGATATCATCATCCCAACAACATCGCCAACTTCTGTCTGCGTCTGTCCGAGAACCTTCTTGTCTCCCCGGGAGTTAGACCCCTTAGGTGTGGGTGCCATTGGAGGCGTCGCGCCTCCTCCCCTAGCACCCCGTCATCTGCCTCCACGGCGTCCTCTAATCATGATTACCTGCACGCACACAAGTCAACTCAATTAGCAACAGTATAATCAAATCATAACAATGAAAGCCATAGCGATCCCAAGTCGCGGGTTGAGCCCTGGCTCTGATACCATATGTAACGATCCTCCTCGTTACGCCTACAAAGCTCTTAGAACAAGTGCAATTTTTATTTTTTTTATTTAAGGTGTGTGTGCACGTGTACAAAGAACTAAATACATTCGACTCTACGTCGCCACCCGACGACGAACAAGGCACCATCCATGACGAACACAACAAGACGACATAAGACACACAACAAGTAATTGCATACATTTAATGACGATCAATGACAAAAGTAAGACTGCCTACCCAACCATCCTACCCTGCAATGGTTAGGACCCCCAAGACACATAAGCAACGCTCAAGCCCAGGTTCTCATCGATTTTAACCATTTAAGGTCTCAGGGTTGGCGACTGTTCTGAGGAACATGGAGGTGTCTACATCCTGCCCGACACAAGCGAACCAAGCAATAAAAAGTATACTTCCAAGTACAAAAATAGTAAAAGAACAACCATTTTTCCATTTTATTTTACAATAACTACAAAATAACCATCACACTACATATGATATGTTATCTATAATCAATTACCTTAACTTGACCATAAAACGATAACAACATCACATTAACAGTTCCATAACCAATAGAATAAACATTAAACGTTTCATTACACTATCATTACCTTAAAACAAATACATTAACCTTAACCTTGCCCTAAGCATTTAACATGAAGCATTACATTACATTAATCTTTCCATTGCGTGCAAGTCTCATTCATCAGACAACGTGTCATTCAATACTTAAATATTCAAGGGCGCCAGAATAAGTAAGTTTAAAGCCATCATTAAAAATAACTAGATAAAAACTAAATATCTAGATCCACCGTCTACTACATAAATCCTCAATGCGTAAAAACTAAAATCTATGTCAATCATTCACTACACACTAACTACTGCTCAAGAAGTGATAACTAACACCATCGATATTGCATCCATAATGCCATAAGGTGCCATCTAAATCAACACTAATATACATCTAATAACCAGCAATTTAGAACCAATAATTAATGCAACATCCAATAACAAGGTAATGATTTCATGGTGCCAAAAACTGTAACTAATTCAGCAAGCACCACCTCCTTTCATGGTGCTTCCTAATTGTTAGTTCCCTTCAAGGCACATGGACACACCATCATAACATCAATGTAGGATGCAAGTTTTGAAATAAATAAGGCTTGAACATAAATTTCTTCTTAAGAGCTCACCCGAAGGGTTGTAATTTCCATAAACATCTTAGCATCAACACTATCTATAAATAATTACCCTTTCTATCAACTAGCCCTTAGCCTTAATGGAGGCATTAACTAAATTACGACAACTTGCATTATTTACATAAATACTGAAATAATGTAAGTTGCCTTTATCAAAATAAAGTGGTTTGCCAGTTTTAAATACTAACTAAATAAGCAGTTGCAGTCATGAATAGTAACCAAAAATTTAGATTTCTTCCATTAAATAAGGTAGATGGCTAATTAAGAAAACATCACTAATATAAAGAGGATTTGCTCTTATTAATAAAGACTACTGCCAAAAAAAAAATGCTAAAATTGAATGCATTCAACTAAGTCGGAAACAACCAATCTCAACTGGTATTAAAACATATATAACACTTTCCTGTTCCTGTTTCGAGATCAACCCATTAGAATTTTTACGAAGAAAGAGGTGTCCTTTATATTAATAATTTATATATATAAATCGTCTTTATTAAAGGCAAGGTAATTTAATATATAAGGGGTCACAAACTAGTGCGTTGTCCTGAGTTTAACACTTTAATGAAAAATCAAGAGCTGTAATGGCCAACCACCTATTTCTGCCATTCAGTCGTGCATACCACTCTGAAATCAACGCTTCTCTCACCCGGCCAGCGCGCATCTCAGAGCAGCCATTAAGGAAAATATTAAGGAAAAGGGACAGACACAACTAATTTTAGGGTTTCTAACTATCAAAATAAAATTTAGGCGAACAGGACGGCAACAATAAATCTGGAGTCTGCGCAGGAGGAAATTGTGAGGTGTGGCTAGGAACGAAGGCGGTTAAAATATTCAGTAAACTGTTATACAGGAGGGGTTATGGATTATAACCCGAACCGTTATCTTGTTGACTGTAAATTTCGCTACACAGTGGAATAAGAATTCCATCTACACCCTTCGCTACCCACTAAATACCAGATGCCAAAAATGGAACACAGGAACCAAATCATTGCCTCAAGGGCCACGCAGTGAGTTATGAAATTTCTTCACTATACCAGTTGTGCCCAAAAATTTTGATGGTTCTGTCCCAAAAGACTCGCTGTCACCATCGTGGATTCGGTCTTACAGAGTAGAAGGGAAGTCCAAAGTCCGACACATAACACTAAGAGGAGTAACGAAAGCAGTCAGGGTAGCCTACGCAGTACAAAAGGGGCATGTATCTTCTACAACCTGGTGGGAGTATAGGTAATGCAGGGATATATAAAAAAAAACATAAGGTAAAATTTTCAACGATAACATTTAACGCAAGAGTAAATTTATTTTTCTTGCCATCACTACTGGAACCGGTGACCTTCTTATGATTCATCAATTATTGAATTACACAACCGAGATAACCTCCTTGTTTTTACAGAGAATACTCAATTACAACACCGGGGTAAACTTTTTTTGATCAATCCTTCCATCCAACAAGATTCAAAACCTATCCCAGTTAATTAATTCATCTCAGAATACCATTAAAGAAAAATTTTGCTATCCGTAGAAGAGAAGGCTAGGGTTACTCAGAGTTACACAGTAATATTTTGCAGCAAGGCTAAATGCACAAAATTCGTGAGAGTGGGTAGATAACAAAAAACCATTCAGTCCAACGAAACCGACACCGAAAGAAGTTAAACATTATTCCCTCAAGATTACCATTACACATGCAGAACTAATCATAATCCTAGTGCTTTCTACTCTACAAATCATGAGCATACCTTTGCCTGATCTCCCACGTCGAATGACGTCCGCGCGCTCCGTGTCGCTCTCACTCGCCGACCGTCGAGACCTCACCGGTACCTCCCAGCCAATCGCTAGGGGTACTCTGCTTCCCCCTTAGCCCCCCAAGCCGCAAACGGGCCACACACTATCTAGATGGTACGTCTAGCTCCCAGCTTGCCTCGCAAGGCCGAGCTACCACTCCTATCTGAGCTGGGAAAACCCAACTCCCCACAAGTAATCAGTCAAGTCACAATTCTGGCAGCGTAACGTTACGCTAATAGCCGATCCCCTTCTTCCTCATCTTCCCTTTCTTTTATAGAGTTTTAGAACCTACAACTTTCCCTAAATCACATTTAAATTTAGTTTTAATAAAAATATTCTAAATATTCTCCTTCACACAAGTGTTATCCATCCCCCTCTTTCCTCCAATAATTATTTTCTTTAAATTTATTAATTGTCTCATTTCCCTCACCCACCTAGATTTTCTCCTAAATTTACTCCTAGGTGTTCCTAGATTCCCTTACAGGTTTAAATACTTTCCCTAAAATGAAGTTGCTAATTTAGTTCATTTTAGAAGGTTCTTAATTGCAGATTCCTTACTATGTTGACCTCGCTTTTACCATAAGTTCCCTTCTTTCCTTTATTATGTTTCCTCCAATTCTTAGTTTTTTAATTTTTATTTTTCCCTTCTTTCCCCTTTTTAATAAAGCCAAAATGGCAGTTGCGCTATTTAATCTTTTCCTTTTATTATTAATTTAATATCTTTTTATACTTTCACAAGTTAAGAATTAATTTCTTCTTTGCAATTTTTAAATTCACTAGTTTTAATTAAATTCTTACTCTCCTCATTACCCCAAGAATTTTATGAAGACTAAACTATTACTTAAGTGGGTTTTAATTTAAATTTTTATTTCTATTTTTATAGGGTCTTTTTATTAAGGATAAACAAAATTTTACCCTAGAGAAGTTTTAGACTTAGATTTAGATTCTGAACGGGGCGAAAATTATTTAGGGAAGTTGTTTAAGAATTTCTCAATGTGTTAAAATTCTTAGGGCCATCTAGGTTTGTTCCTTCATCAACATCAATGTGATGTGCCCTTTAGGACGCACCACATGCTCCAAGGGTGCCACTCGCCTCATTTGTTTCTTTTGCACAACGTGCCCTTCAGGATGCACCACGTGCTCCAAGGGTGCCACTTGCTTCTTGTGTTTCTTTTGCACGACGTGCCCTTCAGGATGCACCACGTGCTCCAAGGGTGCCACTCGCTTCTTGTGTTTCTTTTGCGCGATGTGCCCTTCAGGATGCCCCACGTGCTCCAAGGGTGCCACTTGCCAACTTGACTGATTGGTAGACATCAATAACCCCTGGAGTCAACACTCCGCCAGGTGAACTTGTGGGAGACTAAGGGATTCTAAGGAATAAGGCCCTCGCCTTATTGCGCACCCCTTAGAGTCATCGTGAGCGACTGTCACAGTCTTCCCTCACGGCATCGTGGATCCTCTCGACCTAGGTAATCATTAACCTATAGTTCAAGCCATGACGGGAGTACTAGTAGGCTGTGGTAGGGCTGCTGTCCACACCTCTCCCTCAACCTCTCTGGTAATCGTGTGTGGCCCCTTTACTCCATATGTGAGTCTGGTCGGCAAGCTATCGTTAGTCTGCATCATCAACAATCGTGTCAGAACATGTTCACATCATATCATCAAATCAATGAAATATCATAGTAAATAAATCAACCCAAATAACACACTCCCTGACTCAATCCGGAGTCCAAGGGGTTCCATCGATGCCTTTGCATCCTCAAGGTCCAAAACCCTACACACTCAATAAAACTGAGTCAATAGCACCTGTCTATGTCAAAGTAGTAAAACATCATGTCATCTATCATAACGCATCATAATCAAAGACAAGATTTTTAATATCATAATAGTACAGATCACTTGCGAGCAAGTGTCCTCAAAGAATATTTTTTCTCAGTGCACCAGAGTGGGATGTTACATACACCCCCTCTTGGTCTAAACTTTGTCCCAAAGTTTCATAGTATAAATGCTGAAATAAATGTATCACTGTATCATAAGTCTATCTATCAAAAAAAAATTTAAACTGCTGGCGCATATCATATGCATCCTCCCAGGTCTCCGAGTGCGGAATATAACTATCCCACTGGACCTTGACCTGATCTATCGTTCGACGTCGTAACTGTCGAACACGATGATCTAAGATACGGACCGGCTCAGTCGTGAGCGCTCCCTCGTCCGATACCTGCAAGGAAATCATGTCAATCACATGTGTAGGATCATTAATATAATGTCTCAAAATCGATACATGAAAAACATCGTGCATATGCCTCAAAGAATTAGGCAAGGCTAGTCGATAGGCCACGGGCCCCTTTCTCTCCACAATCTTGAAAGGTGCCAGGAACCTAGGAGAGAGTTTATCTCCCTTTCCAAACTTGATCAAAATCTTATGCGGTTTAACCCGCAAGAAGACTCGATCGCCGACCTCGTAGCTACAGTCGACTCGGTGCGCATCGACATAACTCTTCTGTCGATCCTGCGCTTCTTTAATCCTTTGTCTTATGGTTTGCATTTGGTCTTCCATTTCCTGGATCGCTTCTGGTCCCACCAGGACCCTATCCTCAAGCCGATCCCAACTCAAGGGCATCCGACATGGTCGCCCGTAAAGAAACTCGAAATCTGCCATTTTAATGGTGCTCTGGTAACTATTGTTGTAAGCGAACTCTACTAGAGGCAAGAATTCCTCCCAACGCTTTTGTTGGTCCATCACGTACATGCGCAACATGTCTTCCAAGGTTTGGTTTGTTCATTCGGTTTGTCCGTCAGTCTCTGGGTGATACGCGGTACTAAAGTTAAGTTGGGTTCCCAAGGCCTCTTGGAAACTCATCCAAAATCGTCCAGTAAACATCGATCCTCGATCGGATATAATCTTCTTAGGCATGCCATGCAGCCTCACAATCTCACTGATGAAAACTCTAGCTATGTCAGGTGCCTGATACGTCATACACATAGGAATAAAGTGAGCACTCTTCGTCAGAGTGTCTACTACTACGACAATTGAGTCATGTCTCCTTGCTGTCAGTGGCAATCCAACAATAAAATCCATCGAAATGACCTCCCATTTTGATTCTGGAATGGCATGTGGTTGCAGTAATCCTGCGGGATGTCTATGTTTAGCCTTTACCTTCTGACACTCTAGACATCTGGCCACATAGTTGACTATGTCGGCCTTCATTCCCTTCCAGAAGAATAAGGGTTTAAGGTCTACCCTCATCTTCGTGAGTCCTGGGTGAGCCATGTAAACTGCTCTATGAGCCTCGCTCAGAATCAACATCCTCAACTCGTCGTTTGGTGGTACGTAAATCCGACCTTTAAACCTCAATAACCCATCGCTATCAAAAGAAAATCCCTCAAATCGTGGTACCATCATTGTGTTTTGTCCAATAAAGACCTCGACCTCCTTGTACTAGTCGTCATCACGCTGTAAGGTTAGAATATTTTCACGTAGATTCGTCTGAAGAGGCAACAACGAAAAGATGCATGGCCTCCGACTCAAAGCATCCGCCACTCGGTTCACCGTTCCATTTATGTAAGTAATCTCAAAGTCGTACACGCTGAGCAATTCCAACCAACGTCGTTGTCGCGTGTTCAGGTCGCTTTGTGTAAAAATGTGTTGTAGTCCACAATGATCAGTCTTTAGTTCAAATTTTCATCCAACGAGGTAGTGTCTCCAAACCTTCAAGGCATATACAATGGATAATAACTCCAAATCATGTGTCGCGTAGTTCTCCTCATGCCTTCTCAGTTTCCTCGAAATATAGGCGATTACTCGTCCTTCTTGCATCAAGACTCCACCTAAGCCTTCCTTGGATGCGTCTGTGCATACCAAGAAGTCCGCGTCCATGTCAGGGACCTTTAGTATCGGCGCTATTGTCAACAACTCCTTAAGCCTCCGAAATGCTTTAGCGCATTTCTCAGTCCAAACAAACTTCTTGTTTTTCTTCTGCAATTCCGTGATCGGATTTTCTATCTTCGAAAATCCCTCGACAAACCATCGATAGTATCCTGCTAAACCCATAA
>JZKD02S0154700.1:11520-23487 GCA_000966675.3 Picea glauca | reverse complement strand
ATAGTTTCATTTAGTTTTTGTTTAATTCTCGTTAATAGCTTTGTTGTTTTCTTTCTAACCTTTTACCATACAGCTGTCATGACTAGCAGAGCCCAACTAGGCATGTAAGCACTCAATTTTTGCTCACACAGCGACGAGAAGAGTGCAAACAGAGAGGTGACTCCAAATTGGCCTCTTGATGAAGACACACCTGTTGTTATCGAGATGCGTTGAAGGATGTGGGAAACATTCTCCATCATTTCATCCCTCTGTCACGTGAGATCTTGCTCACGCAACATATTAATAAAATCTTCTGTTCCTTCATTTTTATTTTCTTCTGCCATGGAGGGTTTCTTGGGCATGTGAGAGTTATTTTCCTCAAGAGAGATAATATTGAGACCCAACTTGCTATACTCGTACGTCATCAGGGAGATGCACTGAAAAACGATCAAGAGCAACCTGCTCTGATACCACTGATTAAGATTATTTTCAGCACAAAATGAGAGCAATGATATAACGAAGAAATATACAGAGATATTGCAAGAGAGGCAATAATAAAACATATATATATATATTGGATATATAACAAGAGGCACAAATATACAGTAATACACAAGTTCTATTAATGAGAAAAATGTACAAAACTATAGAAATACAGAGTGAAAGACTCGCTAGAATGGTGGTAGCTTACCTTTGAGAAGAGATTTTATGGATAATCACATTCACAAGAAGATGATTGTTACAATGAGGATCCAAAGGCATTTTTAACATAAATAAAATCTAAAACTCTAACCCCAGAAGATGAAAATCCAACGGTTTTGTGGACACCGTTTTGGGTAGTTTAGTGTATCAACTTCCCGAGGGCGTAACTTTGGCATACAATATCCATTTGGAGTGAACGATAGCTCGTTGGAAAGGTATCAATGATGATATAAATGTTTTGGGCTCAAGTAGAGACTTTGGCCCTCAAAATGGCCCTAGAAGTTTAGGAACCAAAAAAATGCTAAAAGTAGTAAGTTGCCAGAACATTGTTTTGAGCCAGTTGGAATAGGTGGGTGGCCATTGATATCCACCTGAATCATAATTAATGGATGCTATAACTTCCCATGAAAACCACAAAGAAAACTTATTGAATTCCAATATGATCTATAAATTGTAGTGGATATTCCACTAGAATAGTTTTTCACAACACATCTTACAATATTCTGAAACCTTTTGCTATGTAGTTTATTACATTAGATCTCATGTTTATTATTAATAGCATAAAGATCAAAATTATGGAAATAACTAAAATCAAAATGAAAGAAACAAGCTAAATAACTCACCATCCACATAAATGAATAAAATATGTGACTTGGGAAACCCAATATGAGATAAAACCTAGCTAGAATATGAGGGCTATGCTCCACTCTCTTTTTCTTAATTAGGAAATGCAATTACAAAGAAAGGGGCACTCACTATACAGTTTCCATGGACACTGTGGCCTATATGGATACTACAAAATATTGTATTTCCTTTATTATGATTTAATATCCCACTCCTAGATTCTCTTCTCAACTATGGAACATTAATAATACAAAAATAATTGAACCCCTTCCTTTTTAACAACCTAATATTTAATATATTTTAAATCCATCTAGGGTTAGGGTTATGTTTTTTGCATGCCTCAAACCTCAATTAGTGCTAGGTTTTTGGAACCTCTAGAATATTCTTAAAATTCCACATGTGACTAGTCCCACATGTACGAGTAATGGGGGTTGATGTGGAATCCAATCAGTACCGAGGTAGTCAATAATATGTGTTAACTTGCGAAAGGAATATCTTCACATACGATTCCTAATTAAGGGGATTTTACACAGTTAGAAAGATTATAGTGTGTTGAATAGTGTTGAGAGGTTGACATCTTAGATCAATTTTTTTTACCCCCAAAATGTGCCATTTTATACCTCAAATTGGATTTGGAAATTTTCTACCCTAAATCAACAAACTGAGATTTGTCCCTAAAATGGGCCTTGTAAGCCAATTATTTTTATTTTTCCTCCCCCAAAGTACCAATATAGATGAAAAATTATATAGTAATCCATTTTGGATCAACATCCAAGGAAATCTCTTCCACTACCCCACACAACACAAGAAGGGCCTACCTTTTATTTTCTCAATAGTCCCTTAGAGTACCCTTCCCTTAAAGTTCTCTTAAGTGTGTGTAGAAATAGTCCAATATGTTGTATGCTTTCTGATATTTTCCTACAAGTTCAATATTTGGATTCTCAAGAATCCAAGGAGCAAAAAATGTATAATAGTGAATTTTTCCTAAATTTCCCAACCTCCATGCTCACCTACAACCATCACTCTTTTGATCTCAAGTCAATTTCCAGGTTTTGCATGGATAACCAAAGACCACATCATGAACAACATGCATGTCTCCTCGTTTGAATGTGAATTCCTTAGTCTTTGGAAAGAAATGGTTTGGTGAAAACATGGATGATATTACTTTTGAATCTGGGAATGTAGGACTCTTTCAATTCCCCTAAGAAAATTACTCATCCCCATACTTTTGTAACTACATGCGAGGACTTTTCCGCCATTGGGGCACATGCTCAACTACATACTCAGTGACATACTCAATTTTCTATTTTCTCACTTTCTCAGGAAGACTTCTATTTACACCATGTCTATTTATAGATTTTCCTAGACCTAACCTAACCACCATACCTATCCGGACTACCTTACCTAGCATTACTATTCTTGATCATGTCTCTTTTTGTAATTTTCTATGTTTAGCAGGTGACCAAACCCTAGTAGTCTATTTTTGGTATTTTCTATTTTTAGCAAGTCTGCCATGCAGTATCCACTTGGCAGTGATTGGGAAATGATTGGAAAAGTGACATGGCACATAATGCACACTTTTTCTAGCTACTAATGGCCTCCTAAGGAAGTGCACATTATCCATATTATTCTTGGAGTTAACCTGTTTCACTTATTTACATATTGTTAGTGACTTTCCATATTTATGAGATTCTCTCTCAATTAGGACTTTAGTTCCATTTTTGGACTCTAGTCTTATTATAGGAGAGATTTTATATTGTGGAATGCATGTTGAATTCATGTAGAGTTATCACTTGAGTTCAAACCTATATTTTGACCTTTCTCTATTATTATAAACTTTTGACTTTAGTTAACTGTTGCAAGTGGGAGTGGTTTATTTTTTACATGAAAATGCACATGGAAACCCTAACCTAGTGCACATTACTCCTCTTGTGGAGAGTTATATATATTGTACTCATGATAATGTATTAATACAAGGTGATTCGATTTGGTTTCTTAGTCTCTTATGTGTGAAGATTGATTCTATTTTTCTCTCTCCTCTCTTTCTTTTGCAATTAACTAATGTAGTATTACCTACTCACAATTAGATATTGGAGTGTGGTTTAATCCTACATCTACCAACCTCTCACATTTATTTAATGATTGGTTTTAATAATTCAAAGAAGTTGTATGGATTCATTTAAGGCACACAGTGAAAAAGAGATGATTTCTAAGAATTACATTTGGAAAATGGAGGATTTGTTTTCCCATAGGCCCCGCTTTCCTTTTACCCTATAGTGGAATCATAGCCACTCTTATACACTACATAGCCACTCTTATACCCGAAAATGGCACAACATGTACTATCCATCTAGAATAGCCTAACCTGCATATTCATTGATCTTCATGCCTTTATACCTCAAACAAACTCTGGTCCCTCTGGTGCCTTTATACATCCTTGTCAAATACAATTACTTTGGGTAATCCATGCAATCTAAATATTTCAGTCATAAATATTCTTGCAATATCAACAATCTTGGGAGTGGATTTAATAGGGATAAAATGTTCTAGTTTGGATAATTTATCCACCACAACCATGATAGAATTATGTTGCCTTGATGTAATTGGTAACCTAGTAATAAAATCCATGGTTATGATTTCCCATTTCCGTTCTGGATTTGTTAAATGCTGCAGTAAACCTGGTGAGTGGTGATGTTCAACCTTGACTTGCTAGCATTTCATACATGTGAAAATGTATTCAACATATTTTTTCGTCCCTGACTATGAATATTGCTTTCTTTCCATAAAAATCATATTCTGGTAGCCTGGATGTCCAAAATATGGCATTTTATGGATTTCATCCATGATAATTCTTCTCAAATTTGAAAAAATTAGGAATATACATTCTATTTTTATAAATAAGAATTCCATCATCTCCCAAATGATAGACTTCATATCTATTTTCTAATTTATTTTGCTGTAATCGATTTTTCACTTGAATATAATGTTCGTCTTTAGTAAGGGAATTCATGAAATTCTTCTTCAAATTTCGTTGGCAAATGCTAATAGTTTCCATATGAATTACATGCATTTTCCTACTCAGTCGATCAACAACTTTTTTTTCTTTTTCTTTTACATGTTTTATCTCGAAATCAAGTCCACATAGAAATTCCAACCATCTATCTTGCTTGGCATTTAAGCTTGTATTCCCAAATGAATATTTGAGGACATTGTGGTTAGTTTTAATCTCAAATATCTTTCCCATCAAATAGAGCCTCCACATTTTTAATGTATGCGCTATTGTATCAAGTTCCAAGTCATGAGTAGCATAAGTTTTCTCACATTGTTTCGATTTTCGTGACTCATAACATACCACATGATTATATTGCATAAGAACTTCACCAAGTCCTTGTTTACAAGAATTTATAGATCTACAATCTTTGAAATTGGAGCACTAATATGACACACTCGTCGTACACAAAAAAATCCTTTTCTAGATCTACAATCTTCAAAATTGGAGCACTAGTATGAAGCTTCTTCAACAACTAAAATCTTTCCTCACTTTCTTGTGTCCATTCAAACTTCATCCCCTTCTTTAGAAAAAAAGTAATTGGATGTGCAACTTGGAAAATGTTGGACAATTGGCTTAGGTTGATGGAAAATTGGTTTCGATAGTTGGTTTTCATTGATGTCAATCCTTGGAGAGTGATATTGTATATTGATGTAAACCCTTGGAGAGTGAAATTGTATATTGATGTAAACCCTTAGAGATTGATGTCAACCCTTGAGTATGTTTGGTAGTAATTTTCGATAGCCCCAGAGGTATGGGTAAGGGACCAGAGTTTGTTTGAGGTATAAAGGCATGAAGATCAATGAATATGCAGGTTAGGCTATTCTAGATGGATAGTACATGTTGTGCCATTTTCAGTGATATGTGGTACATCACGTAGTTCCTCATGGTTGATTCAATATGGCTTAGTAAAGTTGGAGAATCCTCATGAGTTATCTAGAAGCCCCTAGAAGGTCAAAGAAGCCAATTATTCTAGAAGCTCCTAGAAGAAGTGTACTATTCAAATTGATGGTAACCAGGAGTTAATCACATGTAAAGTGTTGCATTAAGAAAATAATTAAAAATAAATTAGTTGCAACAAGAAGTTGTGAGTTTTCTAATTATGGAGAAGTGGTTAAGGTTGTCAAAGTGGTTGCAAAGAGAAATTATTTAAATAATAAAGTGGTTGAAAAGAGAAATTATTTAAATAATAAAGTGGTCAAAGTGGTTGCAAAGAGAAACTATTTAAATAATAAAGTGGTAAAAGTGGTTGCAAAAAGAAAGTAGTTAAGGGTAAAGAAGTTATGATTTGAATAATTAAGGAATTGTTAGTTGCAACAAGAAAGTGGTTATCCCTAAAAGGTGGAGAAAGGGGTAAAATAGTTACAAGGAAAATTCTAGAGGAAGGAACTTGGAAAGTATAAATAAGAGAGCAAGAAACTCCTATTAGAACCTACCTACCTATTTAACATTATTGAATATCTATTTGGTGAAAGGTTATTTGTAGGTATACATTGACAAATATGAGAAAGAATAGGTATCAAGTAGTGTAGGTTTGAAGCAGTGAAGGTTTGGAGCAACGAAAGTTTTGGAGCTGCAGAAATTTTAACTGTTCCAGGGTTTATAAGGTTATTCGGGAGTTGTGGTGTAGTTAGGGTGTGAACATCTGTGGGCCACAATGGAGAAAAGTGCAGATACCTACGAGCTATAGAAGGGGAAAGAATATATCTATAGAAATGGAAAATAGAAGATGCTTGTTCCAGGTTGTAGGATCTGAGGAGAGTGCATTTATGTTTGTCAGAGATAATATACAACATGATTACTACAGAGTTAAAGGTGTGTTCATGATTATGTTTTTAGACTATATCTTAGTGGTGTTGTGGGGCATGCTTGACACCTGACTTTGTGAGGTTTGGTATATACCCTCTTGGATGTATGATATCTGTTGTAGAGTATGATTTGAGGCAGATCTGTTGAGGTACATTGTTGGTTCACTTAGATTGATTTATTGACATATCCTGTAGTGCATTGTGAGAGGAGTTTGTTAGTGGTCTTGGTATATTATTGGCTTATGAGTCGTACATGCTTGAGGTTACATAACAGTGAGGTTGTGGCACATGGTTTGATGTGAGGGTTTATGGATAGTATGTTGCATTTCTAGAGGCCTCTTATTGGTTATCTTGGTGTATGGTTGAGGTACATGTTGGGTACATGGATGTGATACATACTTGAGGTACATGGTGATATTGATACATCTTGTTGAGGCATAGTTTGGTTTATTGTTGATACATAATTGATATATGTTGTTGGTTATCTTGGTATAATGTTGATTTACATGATTGGTGTGCATTGTTGGCACATGGTAAGGTACATGGTATGGTACATATACTTGGTTGATACACATCTTGGCGATATTGTGAATATGGTTGAGAGTTGTCTTGTTAGTTGATCTATGTGATTAGATCTGGTTTTGTTATTGAGTTGATGTGAAGCTTAAGTGGTATATGTTGGTACATGTTATTGGTACATATTGGTAGAGGTTGTCGGTACAGGTTCAATAATAGGATTTTAGAGATAGGCTTGACATAAACAAAGATAGCGACAGTGAAACTGGGAAAGTTAGTAGTAGTCCACGAGTTTCACTAAGGAGAGGTGAGGACATCTACAAGTTGTAGTGAAGAGAGGCGTGAACATCCACGTGTTTCAGAGTAGATAGGTAGCATATATGTAGAAAAGTTTTGCATATTGTCGGTACAGGTTGTGACAGTTTGTTGGTAGAGGTTGACAGTGACATAGTGACAATGGCAGTTATTGAGTTAGTGATAGTGACAAGTTGTCTACATTTGGCATTTATACTTCAGGGTGGTTGGATGAGGCAAGGATAGGTGGTTGTAGCCACCTTCTGGTTGAAGTGGGAGAACTAGGGATTTGGAGATTCCTTTAGGTTGGAGCCAAAGAATTAGGGGGTTGGAGCTGCCTTTTGGTTGGATCCAAAGAATTGGGGAGTTGGGGACTGAGAAACTAGTGGGTTGGAGCCTCCTTCTGGTTGGAGCCAGAGAATTGGAAGTTGGTGCTTCCTTGAATGTAATTATTTGACATATAATAAAATCATTCCATGGTTTTATCCCACATTGGGTTTCCACGTAAAATACGAGTGTATTGTGTATTGTGTATTGYGTATTGTGTGGATGTGTGGATTATTATATTATGCACTGATGGATGTTAATTTTTATGATGCAATAATATTGATGGTGAACTAATGAACATTTTTGAATAAGTTAAAATAATATACATTGTGGTTAAAAGGATTAATAAGTGGTATAAATTTCTCATTACTAATTCGCCCCCCCTCTCAGTAATCCAACAATTGGTATCAGAGCAGGTTCCTTCATGAAACAATTTAACCACTGGAAGGAGATCATGGAATACATTGAGAATGGAGTAGCAATGTTTGATGGTCAGAGTGGTCTATAGTATGAGATATGGAGTAGGAAAACATTATTTTTAATGTAACAGGGATATGATATTTGGAAATAAGTTGTGATAGAATACAACGCAACAAGGAAACCAAACACTGCAACCAAGAAGGAATTGAAGAAGAATAACAAAATATCAATGGATTTCATCATGGAAGGACTATGTGATTCAGTAAAGGAAAAAGTGGGTAAATGTTCATCAACTAAAGAACTTTGGGATAAGCTACATGATATATTTTTCTCTCCCATCACAAATTTAGATTTTGCTAAAGAAGATACATGTACAAAATAGGAAGAAAGTTGCTCATCATGTCAGATAGATTCAGAAGAAGAAGAGTGCGAAGTGACAGAAGCCAACATATGTGAGTTATTTTGATTTAATTGTGAAGAGTGAAAACATATTGAAATTGAATTCCCATATTTGAAGATTAGTGATGAGATAGAAAAGTCAAATAAAATAGAAGCAAAATTGATTAGTTATTTAGATGAACTAAAGAAAGAAAGAGAAGAGAGTATGTCACTCAAGAAAGAATTGATAAAGCAAAAGGAAAGTGTTCAAATTTTTGAAGAAGCCCAACGGGTCATCAAGATATTAAGAGCTCATCTAGAAGAAGCCATAAGGGTTCAAGAAAATCTATAAGATCGAAAGCAATGTTTGGAAGTCAAAATAACATAACATAAGGAAGAAGTAGATAAGAGAGAGATGATATTGGTAGATCATCTCAAGGAAAGAACTAACTATTTAAATAAGCTTGAAGCAGAGTTCAATCAACAAGAAAGAAAACTTGAAGATGAAATAATCACACTAAAGACTCAACTTGAAGAAGCAAAGGGAAAAAAATAAGTCATGAGGAATCAAATGATGAATAAGGAAGAAGAGGTATAGAATCTTGAAGAAGAAGTTGTTATGTTAAGGGTAGAAGTTGTCAAGCTCAACAAAAAACATTGAAGAAGCATCTGCATCATCAGTAAAGATAGTTGGAGAGAAATGTCACAGGTCACTTGAAGGGAAAAGTGAAGAGAATCCTAAGAGTTATGCATAAGTCATCAAAGGTTCTATAAATAAGGAATAATACAATCCCTTAAAGGAGAATATTCCAAAAGGACAAAAGACTCAATAAGAAGAGTACAGAAGAGATGGATATCAAAGAAGACCTTCTGCATTTAGACAACCAAGAATATTCACACGTAATGAAGGAGTCAATATAAGAGAATATCATGATCAACTAAAGCATGATTTCAGAAGGGCTACAACACAGAGAAGACCATCCACTCATCGGTGTGTAAATTTATTTTATTGTCATTGTTTTTATTGTACCAAGTTTGGACACAAGGTTGTAATTTGCAGGGCTTATGTAAGAAATGATCAAGCAAGAAATGCTTATGTGGCCCCACATAACATTGAATGTTTCAAATTCCATAACTATGGACACATAACTCGTGATTGTAGAAGCATGATCGATACTTACATGAAAGAGAACACTGATATAACATATATGAAAGTATGGATAAGAAAATAGGAAGACCATGCGAACAAAGACCATGTCCCAGAGATCGCAAGATTGGAAATAACACAAGATGAAGACAAATCTACAAAGAAAAAGGAAGATGTCAGATACATAAAGTTTTGGAAAATAAATGAAAGAAAATAAGGATAGGTAAATAAAGAACAGGTTCAAGAGATTGTACTTTCAGGAATTATAGAGAAAGATCAATCCACAAGAAGAAAGGGAAAAGTCAAAGTTCAGAGAGATGATGATTCTACAGATGAAGAGGAAGATGACTCCACATCGAAGAAGGTATTCTTCTAAGCCATCCATCTTGGAGACTCTCAGGTAATATGAATATTAGACAGGGGGAATCTATACAGTAGCTTGGAATGATTAGAGTAACATATTTCGAGTAGCTTACAGAGTTCGAGTAGACAAACTCAGAACAATCAATTAGCAGAAGTACAAGATGATAGATTGATCAGTTGAAAAAATTACACATGCATAAGTATATGATTGTATTCATACATTTATATCTTCAACATAGGTTTTTCCATGTTTGGTTTACATATTGAGAAGACCAATGGACACAGTTGACATTTGATGATCAGTAGTAGCTGTGAAGACTTCATGATAGTACAATGACAGATGGGTCAACAATGTGGAAAATTGAGTAGTAGAGTCTTGGACAATATGGATAGAGATGGATTCATATGAACACTTAGCAGATCTGTACATATATATGACATTGGATGAGATAATGGATTTAGAGATTGATCTAGAGATTGATTCAAAGATTGGTTCATGTATTGGTTCAGAGAATGGTTAAGAAAGAAAGGAATATTATCATAATGGATGGCAATGATACATGAATATTTGAATTCTTATTCTTGAATGATTTATATATATGTCACTTGATTACACAATGAAGCACCAATGGAAAAAAAATCCAAAATGAAGTAGGTAAAAGAATCCCTACAATTGTTCTACAAGACATCTTGTAGAGAATTTAAAGGAAGAGAAACATAAGCAGGAAGACTTACAGAAAGATCATTTAGAGAATATTTCCGACAGAGAGGTAAGAATAGAGGTATTATTCTAGGAGGAGAGATGATAGAGATGATCATAGAGAGAGAATTGGCATACATTCCATCAACATTGCATAAGAGTGATACCCTTTGTCAAAGGAGGAGAGATTATTCAGATGATGGAAGAGAGAGTAATTAGAGGCTTAGAAACACAAAGAAATATTAAAGGCATCTAGATAGGGGAGAAACCCTAAGGAGAGTTTAGTCAGGGGGAGTAGCCCCAAAGAGAGATACTGTTTTCCATTGATGTCAAATGGGGAGTGTTATCACATGAATTTGTCATGGGTCAATTTTCTCCTTAGGCTTTAATTTTTTATTCTTTAGTCTTCTTAGTTTTGTTTTTTATTTTCTCCTTATGGTTTTCTTAGGTTAACTAAAATAAATGAAGGTTGGAGCTTGGCTCACACATTTGACCCACACCTATGGTTTATACCCTTGCTTCATTTCCTATGGTTTATTATATCCTTAGTTCATCACATGATTTGACAACTATCATTATCATCCCCATGACACCACAAGCCTGACATATGATGTCACTACCTCCATTCATACTCTTGAAACGCCTCCACTCCATCCCTTTACCCGTTAGGGAGTCAAATGAACTCTTTTCAAGTACACTGCCTACTCACTAGTAGTTTTCGTAGTGCATATTTTGTACACCCTCCCTTTTTATCATCATTTGTAATTATGAAGATGATGTCATGTCATTTCATTGTTTGCAGCATCCATGTTTTCAAAAGGAATAATCGCGATTTGGTCATTAAATATTTCTAATTGTTTATCAAAGTTTGAATTCTGCTCCTAGCTCGATGCTGCAGAAACTCCTAGTTCAGATAGCGCTGCAGATTATGGTACAAAACATCTGACTGAGGTGAATTGAAGTCTGGGATGGTTGCGAGTTACTTTTTGTAGATTCTACTTAACATTTCATAGCACCTAGAGCTGCAAATTGTGGTTTCCTCCACCTACCAGCCCCTTTACCTTTGATTTCACATATTTCTTATCCATCTACATATTTTCAGCCTCCTCCAATGGAATTGAATCAAATTTGATACCAGAGCTATTGTGCCTATTTATCTCTTGGCCCTTTCTGTCTATGATACGCTACATAAACCACTATGAAATTGTGCTACAGATCCCCTTTTCCAGCACTGCAAATTGTGTGTCAACCTAGTTTCATTATCTCTTCTCACATTTCTAGCATCAAATCTTTTCCTTCATGGTGTCATATTATATTTTCATTTCAAAGTCTGTTCACAATGAAGAGTTTAGGAGCCTTTGTTTTTAAAATGATGATGACCCTGCATGGTGGTTTTATGTTAGTCTAAAACTTGACAATTCTTCCTCCTGCATACCTTTTCTCTGAAAGGATTTTCTTCCTTTTCTAAGCCATCAAATTTTTCTTTCATGAGTTCAGAAGTCAATTGAAGGGAAACCCTAAAAAAAAGCCTAGATAAGGACCACCATTCAAAACCTAAAGACTTCTATTCTTGCTTGGCTTCCCATACCTCTCATAACATTGTAGTGTTTGGTCTCATGTTTCTATTAATGGATACACCTCAACATAAGAAGTTTCACAA
>JZKD02S0154689.1:11760-23487 GCA_000966675.3 Picea glauca | reverse complement strand
CTGGAGGAGGAATTTGTAGTTGACTTCTGATTTGAGTCTGTCTGAGTGTCTGAGTCTTCATCTGATTCAGAGTATTCATTTTCTGATTCTTGGACCTATTCATCTTCATCTTTAGTTGTGTCTTCTTTAGAAGACTCATTATCGTACACCTCTCTTGCTGGGATTCCTTCATCAATTGTTACATTAATACAATCAACAATTTTATGCAGCCTCTTATTATAACATCTGTATCCTTTATTGTTTGTAGCATACCCTAAGAAAATACCTTCATCCGCCCTATCATCATATTTGCCGATGTTTTCATCATTATTCTTTATGTAGCATTTACTCCCAAAGACTCTGAAGTGTTTGATTGAGGCAGGTCTTCCAAACCATAATTCATAAGGTGTTTTGTCACTTTGTGGTCTGAGGTGAGATTTGTTAAGTACATGGACTGCTGTGTGTATTGCTTCTACCTAGTATGTTTGACTAATGTTTTTCTCATTCATCATAGACCTGGCCATTTCCTGCACTGTTCTGTTTTGCCTCTCAACTACTCCATTTTTTTGTGGAGTTCTTGGTATTTTGTATTCTCTCTTGATCCCATGCTCATCGTAGAATTCCTTAAAGTCTCTTGACATAAACTCTCCTCCCCGGTCTAATCTTACTTCCTTTAACCTCTTCCCTGTTTGGGTCTCAGTTAAAGCCATAAATATCTTAAACTTCTCAAATGCTTCACCTTTTTCTTTGAGAAAGGCTACCCAAGTAAGTCTGGAGTAATCATCGATAATCAACATGAAGTAGTTTTTTTTCCCTGTTCCTTCCTATCTTGATGGTCCACATAAATCCATATGAACTAGTTGGAGTGGTTTCTCTGTTGAAGTAAGGCTCTTGGACTTAAACTGTGTCCTATTTTGCTTCCCTACTTGACAGGGTTTGCACACTGAATCTTGGGGCTTTGATATTTTCGAAAGATCTTTTACTGCCTCGAGGTTTTTGAGTTTGATTAAGTGGTCAAAGTTTAGATGCCCAAGTCACCTATGCCATAACCAACTTTCATCATGTTTTCTTAGATGACATTCTTCTCTATTTTCTTTCAGCACATATACATTATTTTCTATCCTTATGCCTTTGGCCACTACTTGTCTTGAGTTTACAGACTTTATCTTACAATCCTTGGNAATGATCCGTCTTCCCCTTTATGGTTCTGTCTCAGAGTCAGAATCTGCATCTGATTCAGAGGCTTTCACTTTGGCCACCAGCGACTGCTTTGAGCGGCAGTCAACAGTGTTATGCCAAGGGCTCTTATGGAAGTCGCACCACTTCCTGGTATCTTTCTTTGTCTTTCCAGTGTCCTTCTTTGCTTGTGGATTGTATTGGTTGTCTTGATACTGCCCATATTTTCTCTATCCTTTGTTTGGTGGGTTGGGGCCCCCCTTTCCTGGCTTTTGTTGTGAGGGGTTCCCAGGCCCAAATTGTCACGTCTTTTGTTTGAGCTTCTGCTCGATTTTGACGGCATATCGGTAGGCGGTGCCCAAGGATGAGATGTCTAGAAATTCCATTTTGGTATAGATTTATCTATGCAGAGCACTGCGATACGTGAGCACCATATTTCACTCTGAATCTTTGATACCCAACTTTGTGCGCAAGGTATGGAAGATATTTGTGAAATATGGCACTGCTTGGTCTCTTTCTTTCCGCAGTGTGGTCCATTTGGTATACAAGTCGTCATAACTTCCGATAGGGTAGTATTATTCCTTAATAGAATCCCTGAAGGATTCCCAGGTGGATGTGACTGAAAATAATGAGGTTTCCTCTGTTTCCTTTTGCTCATAGAAAGTTTCCCACCAATCTTTGACATGGGGAATGGCTTTGAGGAGCACAAAAGTAATCTTTTCTCTATCTGAAAATTTATGAACAGAAAAATACCCTTCTAGTAGATTCAACTACTTCTCTACAACATATGTGTCTATATGACCTTCAAATATAGGAATATCAAAGTTTATTTGTACCTTGAAGGGGGCGGCGCCTCCGTTCAAAGAAGATGCATCACCTGTTGGTAGTCACCGAAGGATTTGCGCGAAACTATCCATCATCTCGTTCCTCTGTTGCGTGAGGGCTTCCTCAATCAACAGTTTGAAAGGATATCCTATCCAATCATATTTATTTTCTCCTGCCATGGAAGGTCACTTGGGCGTGTGAGAGCTTCTGTCCTCAAGAGAAACAAGCTCGAGACCCAACTCTTTGTACTTTGACCTCGTCAGGGACATGCATTAAGACGACAAGGAGCAGACCGCTCTGATACCACTGATCTAGATTTTATGAGAAGAAGGAAATGAATACAAATTATTAACAGGTTCTTAACACAAAATAACAGAGATACAGTAAAACTTGTTTTCTATTCAATAACGAAATAAGCTGAAACTGTAAAATGCAGCGGAAACAAGCTTGCTGGAATGGTGGCGGCTTATCTCTGAGAAGAGATGTGACGACAACGTGCATTCGCAAGAAGAAGGTTACAATGAGGCTCTAAAGGACTTTTTACAATTAGAAATAATTCCAAAAACCCTATACATCCAAAAACCTAACCCTAGGAGATGAAGCGCCAAAAGTCATGTGGGCCCCGTTTGGGTAAGCTAGTACATCAACTTCCCGGGGTCATAACTTTTGCATACGATCTTCGTTTTAGGCGTGTGATAGCCAGTTGGAAAGGTATCATCGAGGAGATTCATTTTGGGGGCTCAATCATGCCTTTGGCTATCATTTAGGATCTCAATACCGAAAAACCTTCATTTAGGCTCTCAAAATGGCCCCGGAAGTAAAAACTGCTAAAAATAGTAATTTGCCAAAAATGTCAAAAAGTTGTTTTGAGCTAGTTGGAAAAGGTGGGTGGCCACCGATATCCATCTGGATCAACTAATTTAGGGTAGGCGGTGTCATATGCGGGAATGATTTGATGGCGACCTTTAACTGCTGATAGTATCTGTGAAACATAGAATTAGACTGCCACTGCTTCATGATGTCGTTGGTATACCACAGTGTGGAAAAATGAGCGATCAATGGCTCAGAAGGTTCGATCTTTGGGAAAGTGTCTCCTTCAAGCATTTTCCAAGCGACAAATTTGATCAAAATGATCAACCTGCTATAATGAAATTCATATCCCAAGTCTTGGGCTTCGCGACAATCCTTCTCTAATTTGTTGACGAGATAGTTCGCCCAGTTCATCTGCATGCCCTCCACACACTTTCCTACGAGGTCCACCATGAACCTGGTGACCTGTGTGGGGCGATTCTTCCTTACTAGCTTGCCAGCTAGGAGTTGACAAGCAAGGCATACTACACCATCCTATATTGAGGCTACCTTGTAACCTCACGTTCCTTTTTCTACACACACACACATATATATATTTTATATGTGTTTTTTTTTCCATTTTTTTATTTAACTTGTTTGTGGAGATTTTCTCTTTTCTCTTTATTTATTTTTTAATGTAAATTAAAAAAAAATACTAAATAAATTTTCAAGTAATGATTTAGGATCCAATTTATGTGAAGGTATCAGTTTTCAAGGCCACAATTTCAATTAGGTCATAATTTTAACTCGAAAAAAAAAATTCTACTTGTAGCATCACTTTTTTATTCAAGGGTCAATTTTAAGGTTGTTGTCCTGTTGTAAAGACCATGATTTCAAACAAGTCATATTTTAACTGCACCCTGAAAAATGGGTGCTACTGATAGCACAAATTTTTTATACGAGAGGAAAAACAACTACTAAATACGACCTCTAAAAAACAAGAACTCTGAAGAGTTCTCGTTAAGTTAGTAACTTTGTTCCTACACCAAACCCTTATAACCTAGACTAAATGTGTTTTCTATAAAGAAAACATCTATCCCTTTTTATATTAGCATTTCTTTTAGGTATGTTGTTTACTCAAGGTACGGAATGAACTTCAATGATGTTCCTGAATCTTTCAATTAAGTGAATTCACATTGAATTAACTACAACCTTTAGATTGTCAAATTGATGCTCTAGTCAAAATGTGCAACAATCTGGAAATGATAACTTTGTTGCTTGGGAATTTCACCCAACTTAGAAATTTTATCCTTGTTCATGCATCCCTACACCAATTCCTTTGATATTTTGATATAATATCAATTAGGTATGTCCATGAATACCTTCGGAATGATCAATCACAATTTCACCCTTAACCAAGCTACAGACTGTTAGTTATGGCCCACAAAAGTTTTGACCGTTTTACATTTTCATTCATGTATGCTATAGGTGTATTCTTTATATTCCTACACATTTTTACATACCTAAATTCAAAATTTGTCTCCATGGTTTTCTTCTATGGTTTATAATTTTCCATATACTACTCCTATGCCCCAAACAAAATTTTGAGCAAGGCGTTATTCCCTTTGGATGTAAATTGGTGTTGAAATTTTACCTTGACTATTTCAACTGTAACTTTATGATATGACATTTATTTTGAAAATTGAATAGCTCATTGGTAATCTCTCCTCGAAATATTTTGCTTAAACTAAAGTGATAGAGTGTACCTTTGGTACACTCCATTCTCGTGGAATTTTATTGTCTGAAAACGTCATTTAGGGACTAAAATCACCTTGTAAGTTCATGACCTTCAAAACCCCCCCAAAAAATAGAAAATTGACCATTTTACTATTATAAAAACCTTTAAATATGAGTCGTTGATCTCAAATCGGGAGAAATATTATCCGTTCATATGAGCTCTATCAATGATCAACTAATTCCCTTGCACAGACACAACACTTTTCCAAAACTGTCGACCCAACCATTGATCATTGACCTTTTCCTTTGGAAACCGATTTGCAATACATCGCTAAATCGACTGACCCGACTGTCGACCATCAACCATCAGTGATTTTCATTGGAAGATGAAAATACTTACCGATTTAGCTGACCTAAACATCGATCATTGACCATTCATGTTGGCATACGAAAAACTTATCCAATTCAATCGACCCGACCATCGACCATCGACTATTGCTTGGATGATGTGGCAACTATTGATGTGACATGACACATGGATGTTGACATGTCATCCTAAGGTGTCAACTTTTCTGGCATGGAATGACACAAGGATTTTGACATGGCATCACAGATCATCCTCCTATTTTATTCATTGACCATTGAATTTTTCTCTTAGATGACCTAAACACCTTGTCGAGTTGGCTGACCCGACCATCGGTGATCAACGATTTCCATTGGAGAACAAAATGCTTCATGAAACTTGTTGATCTAACCATCAACTATCGACAAGATCCATTGGTTATTGAAAACACTTCATCAATTCTTCTGACCCCTGACCATCGACCGTGGATGATCAACACTTACTCTTTCTCGATTGAAACACTTCGCCAATTTGTCCAACTTGACCATCGATTGTCAATGAATTCTCTTAGCCAACTCCAACACTTAGAAAATTTTCAACCAAATCCCAGATGAATCTAGATTGTCGATATCTCATTCAAAATTATCTTAACTATTGATTCACCAATACTTTTCCCAACTCCGCTAACGAATCTCGACCATTGATTTGCTCTATTTTCGAAGCTCCAAAATAAAATATTGACTGTCAATCAGCTCCAACTTCCCAATGGACAAAAACAAATCCAGATCATCAATCTGTCTCATTCTCTCATATGTTGAAAATGAATCTCATCCATTGATCTGCTCGACTTTGCTAACTCCAAAAACCTTAAAAAATTTAAATTTATTAAAATGAATCTAAGCCATTGATCTTGAGATCAAACACAATCTTAGTCGTTAATTCACTGAACTCTGTCCACTTCTACAATGACCATTAAAACACGATTTTTGACCTTCCAGGTAAAATTTTAACTCTACAACTCTGAAAATTGACTCCATTAAACTTCTTAGATAATTTTGGGGCATTTAAACTCAAATTTTTTCTCACGAATTTTGGGATTCCACTCTAATTTATCTCCATTTTCCCTCAAATTCATGACAGAAAAAATTTGTAACAAATTTTTTTCCCAGATTTGGACAGGTTCTTGGCCCATACAAGCCCAATGTTTGAACTATAAGCTCTGATACCATTATGTAACATACCCATCTACGTAACATTATGTGCGGAAATACACATTAAAAATTAATATTTTATTCTAATTAATTTCTTGTAGCTTACCAACTATAGATCACACACATATTTAACCATTTGACTGAAACCATAGTTCTAAATTCATCCAACAACATATATTAAAACATGAATGCAAATATTCAAGCAAACAACAAACACACAATATTCACATAAACCATTTGCAAAGTGAAATGAACTTAATAACACAACATAACACTTATATGTTAATAGTTAACCAACTGGCTACATACAAAGGATGAAACTCCCAGCCATAGGAAATGATATTCATTTTCTCTCAAAAGTAGTCCAACCTGAGCTGAGGCTATGAGTCTAGAAGGAGATCCGATCCTCTTGACTATCCACTCTCCACACAAAACAACCCGAAAACCCAAGTTCTACTCCCAAAGTGGTTCCAATACTCTATCTCTCTTCCCCACTACCTACACAACCAAAGCAATGTACCCCCTTCATTGATCATAATCCCTTTGTTTGTACCATTAATTTATCATGGCTTCCATTGCACTCAGTTGGCCAAGGAATATCAACTGGTAACTTTTAGGAACTCCCAACTTCCCAAGGAGTGCTCACAACAGCCTTCACAAGGATCTTGAGCCATTTCCTCAATAGGAAATCACACTGTAATATTACAATCCTTTTACAAGAACACAAGCCTCTTTCTCATCATAAAAAACAACCAAACAATGGCTTCCTCAAGCATACCATGGTTGGTGCTATTCCTAGCACTCAACTCTATTGGTTGTGGAGTTTGATTATATTCCTGATTCCGAGGTCTTTTACTTTCAGTCGTGTTTATACCCCATGAAGTATTTACACCCCAGAAGTATGTACATTCTTCCACACGGGGGAGTGCAGAGGGGAGGTACCCACTCTGCGGGGTCCAAGGGGGCTATCCCCCTGACTGGAGGTCTGGGGGAAAGCAGGCCCCTAGCGGGGGTTTGGGGGCTAAGCCCCCAAAGGAAAAAAATTCCTTGTAAATGTATATTGTAATTTCATTGTAAATCTGGACCATTCATTATAAGGTCGCAGATCTAACGATAGAGATTATGTTAGGGTTTTTTGCCCTAGAAGGAAACTCTCTTTTATGAGGGAAATGTATTGTGGCTATGTATGATGACAAGTATTGTATTCTGAGAGAGGAGACTGTGAGAGAAAGAAGAGGAAGTTACAACGGGTTTTGTTGTAGGTTGTATCCCTTCATTTGCTGGATAATAATAAAGGAAGGACCTGCCAATTTCTCTAATGGATGTAGCCCACTTTGGGTGAACCACATAAATTTGTGTCTCTCTTGTATTGTGTATCTTCTATGTTGTGTTTTCGCATTTGTTTTATTTTATTGCTCCACAGTCCTGTTTTTCTAACAAACTCCTCTCTTTTTTGTCCAAAAACTGCATGTAAAAGTTGTCTTCATTCTACATACGAATTCCCCCTCTTATCCCTTGATTTCTTGACTCTCACTCTTCCCAAAGATGATTGTACTTCATCCCATGCTCCCCAATAACTATGTGATGTGACTTCTCACACCCACCCTCTTACATGAGTTTAATGATTGGCTTTGGGAANTTAAACTAAAGTGATAGAGTGTACCTTTGGTACACTCCATTCTCGTGGAATTTTATTGTCTGAAAACGTCATTTAGGGACTAAAATCACCTTGTAAGTTCATGACCTTCAAAACCCCCCCAAAAAATAGAAAATTGACCATTTTACTATTATAAAAACCTTTAAATATGAGTCGTTGATCTCAAATCGGGAGAAATATTATCCGTTCATATGAGCTCTATCAATGATCAACTAATTCCCTTGCACAGACACAACACTTTTCCAAAACTGTCGACCCAACCATTGATCATTGACCTTTTCCTTTGGAAACCGATTTGCAATACATCGCTAAATCGACTGACCCGACTGTCGACCATCAACCATCAGTGATTTTCATTGGAAGATGAAAATACTTACCGATTTAGCTGACCTAAACATCGATCATTGACCATTCATGTTGGCATACGAAAAACTTATCCAATTCAATCGACCCGACCATCGACCATCGACTATTGCTTGGATGATGTGGCAACTATTGATGTGACATGACACATGGATGTTGACATGTCATCCTAAGGTGTCAACTTTTCTGGCATGGAATGACACAAGGATTTTGACATGGCATCACAGATCATCCTCCTATTTTATTCATTGACCATTGAATTTTTCTCTTAGATGACCTAAACACCTTGTCGAGTTGGCTGACCCGACCATCGGTGATCAACGATTTCCATTGGAGAACAAAATGCTTCATGAAACTTGTTGATCTAACCATCAACTATCGACAAGATCCATTGGTTATTGAAAACACTTCATCAATTCTTCTGACCCCTGACCATCGACCGTGGATGATCAACACTTACTCTTTCTCGATTGAAACACTTCGCCAATTTGTCCAACTTGACCATCGATTGTCAATGAATTCTCTTAGCCAACTCCAACACTTAGAAAATTTTCAACCAAATCCCAGATGAATCTAGATTGTCGATATCTCATTCAAAATTATCTTAACTATTGATTCACCAATACTTTTCCCAACTCCGCTAACGAATCTCGACCATTGATTTGCTCTATTTTCGAAGCTCCAAAATAAAATATTGACTGTCAATCAGCTCCAACTTCCCAATGGACAAAAACAAATCCAGATCATCAATCTGTCTCATTCTCTCATATGTTGAAAATGAATCTCATCCATTGATCTGCTCGACTTTGCTAACTCCAAAAACCTTAAAAAATTTAAATTTATTAAAATGAATCTAAGCCATTGATCTTGAGATCAAACACAATCTTAGTCGTTAATTCACTGAACTCTGTCCACTTCTACAATGACCATTAAAACACGATTTTTGACCTTCCAGGTAAAATTTTAACTCTACAACTCTGAAAATTGACTCCATTAAACTTCTTAGATAATTTTGGGGCATTTAAACTCAAATTTTTTCTCACGAATTTTGGGATTCCACTCTAATTTATCTCCATTTTCCCTCAAATTCATGACAGAAAAAATTTGTAACAAATTTTTTTCCCAGATTTGGACAGGTTCTTGGCCCATACAAGCCCAATGTTTGAACTATAAGCTCTGATACCATTATGTAACATACCCATCTACGTAACATTATGTGCGGAAATACACATTAAAAATTAATATTTTATTCTAATTAATTTCTTGTAGCTTACCAACTATAGATCACACACATATTTAACCATTTGACTGAAACCATAGTTCTAAATTCATCCAACAACATATATTAAAACATGAATGCAAATATTCAAGCAAACAACAAACACACAATATTCACATAAACCATTTGCAAAGTGAAATGAACTTAATAACACAACATAACACTTATATGTTAATAGTTAACCAACTGGCTACATACAAAGGATGAAACTCCCAGCCATAGGAAATGATATTCATTTTCTATCAAAAGTAGTCCAACCTGAGCTGAGGCTATGAGTCTAGAAGGAGATCCGATCCTCTTGACTATCCACTCTCCACACAAAACAACCCCAAAACCCAAGTTCTACTCCCAAAGTGGTTCCAATCCTCTATCTCTCTTCCCCACTACCTACACAACCAAAGGAATGTACCCCCTTCATTGATCATAATCCCTTTGGTTGTACCATTAATTTATCATGGCTTCCATTGCACTCAGTTGGCCAAGGAATATCAACTGGTAACTTTTAGGAACTCCCAACTTCCCAAGGAGTGCTCACAACAACCTTCACAAGGATCTTGAGCCATTTCCTCAATAGGAAATCACACTGTAATATTACAATCCTTTTACAATAACACAAGCCTCTTTCTCATCATAAAAAACAACCAAACAATGGCTTCCTCAAGCATACCATGGTTGGTGCTATTCCTAGCACTCAACTCTATTGGTTGTGGAGTTTGATTATGTTCCTGATTCCGAGGTCTTTTACTTTCAGTCGTGTTTATACCCCATGAAGTATTTACACCCCAGAAGTATGTACATTCTTCCACACGGGGGAGTGCAGAGGGGGGGTACCCCCTCTGTGGGGTCCAAGGGGGCTATCCCCCCGACTGGAGGTCTGGGGAAAAGCAGGCCCCTAGCGGGGGTTTGGGGGCGAAGCCCCCAAAGGAAAAAAATTCCTTGTAAATGTATATTGTAATTTCATTGTAAATCTGGACCATTCATTATAAGGTCGCAGATCTAACGATAGAGATTATGTTAGGGTTTTTTGCCCTAGACGACAACTCTCTTTTATGAGGGAAATGTATTGTGGCTATGTATGATGACGAGTATTGTATTATGAGAGAGGAGACTGTGAGAGAAAGAAGAGGAAGTTACAACGGGTTTTGTTGTAGGTTGTATCCCTTCATTTGCTGGATAATAATAAAGGAAGGACCTGGCGATTTCTCTAATGGATGTAGCCCACTTTGGGTGAACCACATAAATTTGTGTCTCTCTTGTATTGTGTATCTTCTATGTTGTGTTTTCGCATTTGTTTTATTTTATTTCTCCACAGTCCTATTTTTCTAACAAACTCCTCTCTTTTTTGTCCAAAAACTGCATGTAAAAGTTGTCTTCATTCTACATATGAATTCCCCCTCTTATCCCTTGCTTTATTGACTCTCACTCTTCCCAAAGATGATTGTACTTCATCCCATGCTCCCCAATAACTATGTGATGTGACTTCTCACACCCACCCTCTTACATGAGTTTAATGATTGGCTTTGGGAACACTCAACAAAAATTATAAGGTTTATACACAATGATAATAATTTCAAGAATGCGGGTTGGTTTAATACCCATGAACCGACTGTTGACCATCAACCATCGATGATTTTCATTGGCAGATGAAACTCCTTACCAATTTGGCTGACCTGACCATCGATCATCGACCATTCCTTTTTTCATGCGAAACACTTATCCAATTTGATCGACCCGACCATTGACCATCAAGTATTGCTTGGATGATGTGGAAACTATGTTGATGTGACATGACACGTGGATGCTAACATGTCATCCCGAGTTTTCAAATTGGCTCACATGGAATGACACGTGTATTTTTACATGTCATGACACATCATCCTCCTATTTTCTTCATTGACCATTGACAATTTGGATGACCCAAACACCTTGTTGAGTTGGCCGACTCGACCATCGTTCATCAATGATTTCCATTGGATAAAAAAAAACTTCACCAAACATTTTGATCCAACCATCAACCATCAACGAGCTATGTTGGTTATTGAAAACCTTTCATCAATTACGCTGACCCCTGACCATCGAATGTCGAAGATCAACACTTTCTCTTTATCGATTGAAACACTTCACCATTTTGGCCAATCTGACCATCAACCATCAATGAATTCTCTTAGCCAACTCCAACACTCAAATTTTTTTCAACCAAATCCCAGATGAATCTAGACTGTCGATATCTCATTCAAAATGGTCTTAATTGTTGATTCACCAATACTTTTCCGAACTCCACCGATGAATCTCGACCATTGATTTTCTCTATTTTCCAAGATCCGAAAGAAAATATTGGTTGTCAATCGGCTCCAACTTCCCAATGGCC
>JZKD02S0154677.1:327106-347730 GCA_000966675.3 Picea glauca | reverse complement strand
GGTTGGGGAAATCTAGAAAGGTTAAAATAATCATTTTTGTCTGTGACAAACATATCTTCGATCGTCGATCCTCGATACACTTTCGGCATCGAGACTTTTTCAAGAGAGTCAATCCGAGAGAACTTGGGTAGGTTTATCATCGATCGTCGATATTTTTTGTAGTCGGTAAGATAGGATCGGGTTTTACAACATATAGCTTAAATAAAGTATCGATTCTGATTAACATGAGTAAATGAATATGCATGTCTTGAAGTGTCACATTTCTTTATCACGTAGGGGGGTCGTATGACCTAGTTTCATCCCGAGTCATAATAAGGTTCCCTCGGTCTTAGTCACGCCTCCTAGTCAGCTTTTCCAAAATAACTTTGTATGTCAAGATCGATCGACGTCAGAGATTTTGAAATAAGATATCAACAAAAAGTGTTTGAAGTAGAATCCTGACCCCCGACTCACCAACTAGACTAGAGAATCAATGGGATGTTTCAGGAATAAGATATGATCCGATTCTGACATTCAACAAACCATTTAATGCTTCACCCACCATTTGTTGCTACCTCTTGTGCCAATTGAACAACAACAATTTGAAACCACCAATAGGAAACATTACAACCCACACCCACGTCGTCAACCCACTATGAATTTAATTTTAAACATCTTTGAAGATCTGGTGGAAGATTTAATGAAACTACACTCATAACTCGAATTGAATGGATGATGAGACAAGGCAAGTTCATCCATTTTTAAATCTCTAGAATGTTTTTGAATAATTTCATTCAGCGCACAAGTTTGAATTCTAGAGAATATGAAGAAGCAAGGAAAGCGTCTCTAGACTGTGTTGATCCCAATATTATCAAAACTAGGTTAAACAAGCTACAGAGGCATGTGTTCAAGTTTGTCATATTCGACGGTTGTAATTTAAATATGCATATGATTTATGTACAAAGTCTCTAAACTATGTTCTAATTGGAGGTAAAATTCCACCAAGAAAGCCAACTACCAGACGTTCGTCGAGAGCACCCAAGATAAAGGAAGTTGATACAGGTGAAGGTTCTTCTCTTGGTGTGGAGAGGCAGCTGGAATACACTCCCAGGGCAGAATCAGTCATAAGAACCTCAACAAAGAAAGCTTATGTCTAGCCGCTAGTCTTCGGTGATACATAAGAAGACACCAGATCCAAATTAATGCTCCCATAGTGGGGGTACCTTTTCAATAGAATCAGTTGAGAGGAGTACCTGGAGTATATCCCACTCAATAACCAGTATGTAAGGGTTCTCGATGACCAGATGTTCCCAAACATCTGACGGTATTATTTGCACATGGTAGCCATCATAGCCTTGGTTTTCCCTTCCATAGAGGTTCTGAAGTGGCTAATCGACCATATAGACTCATATAAATATTTAATCAATGATGAGAATGGTGATTGTGTCAAAGTTTTCCTCCTGATAGAATTCCAGAAATACTCCAAGCTCAGAGACCCAGAGGAGTGACTAAACACAGACTTCTTGGTGAAGTTCTATGAATTCCACTACACTAGTTGGCTGATGGCCTCATGGTGGAAGGAGGACAAAAAGTTCACCAAGCGGAGAAGTGGTTGGTATGGGACAATTAACTTGAGGGAGCCATACATCTATTTTATGGCTCTCATCTATCGACTATATGGACAGAAGGACTGCTCCAATTTTTCGGAAACATGGATTCCCTTGGCACACACATTGGCGATCTCTAGGAGTAGCTTCAATTGGGGAGTGATAATTTCCAAACAATTGAGCATCTGTGTACAACAGGCATAGGCATCAAAATAAGGGGAAAAACTTGCTTTCCACATGGACTTGTACATGCGCGATGTCATTTGTATGAGAAATGTCTTCGTTGGCATGAATTTAAGTTGGCATGTTGTGGAGCTCCTAGTCCACATTTATTTCAGCATACCATGGGAGAAAAAGTATAAACAATCCTACACACTCATCTTCGATGAATTCATTGCTCATATTCATTTCATAATATTTAAAAAGGAATTCCCAAGATTATCCATAGCAGCCAAGAAAATGGTAGCAAAGTTAGGTCACTGGTATTTATATGAACGTTCAACCTATATCAAGGTGTTTCGGGCCACTGGAGCACTAGATCTGTTACCCGCTCACATCCCATACTAGCTCATTGTGGGATAAATCTACTATCAAACTATCATGCAGGTATAATGCCACCCTAGTCAATAACAAGAAGAAGGACTTCATACCCTATGGTTCCATGTGGGTTTTTAACTGGAAAAGGACACTCCTCAAGAAAAATAGGAAGGGATGAGCCAACTTGAATTCAGGTTCCTAATAGGCCGATTCCACAGGTCCTCCAACATGCCTCAAAGGTGTCATCTTGTTGGCCATATGCTCATGATAAGTTTGAGGATGAAATATTCATGGAGTGCGCTCAGGACAGGGAAGAGGTATTACAGAGGATGGCCAACCCAAATATGACTAGGTTCAAAGCCATGAGCATGCATGAAAAGGTCGAGACAATAGAGAAGTCAGTCCAAGAGGCCATTAGATCCAGAGAAGAAATCAGAGCGACATAAACCACATAGGTATAGAGAAGGGGATTTCTCTTGCTAGAAGGGGCACAAAGAATCATTGATCAGTTGAAAAATGTCCTTGATCTGGTAGAGACGATGAGGATTCCTGTTGATGACCCTATCAAAATTCAAGGATATTCGAGTTTCCTAGAGCTGATACAACTTGAATAAATCACCAGGCTAGAAAACCCTGAAGTTCCACCACCACAGATCAGATCACTAGGGGGAATTTCAATCCAGCCTGAGATAGCGAGGACATCAGGAATAACAAGTGTACCAAATCCCTTGTTTGAATTGATAACCATCTATGATGAGGAGGAGAGTTCAGAGGTTTCCTTGGTGACTCCAGTGCATATTACAGAGGAGAAAGAACCTGAGAGAGAATCTACACCAGGTACCGATGCTCCAATTCAAAGCCTTCCACAAAGAGATCATGAGGTCGAAAGTGCCTTAGACACTCAGCTACTTGATGTGATGGGAACCCCAATGGAAATATTGAGGGATGATTTAGGATTGAGCAACCGGAAAGAGGAAATTACATAAAAATAAATCAGCATTTCAACAGTCGATTTCCAGGTAAGTACCGAACTTTCCCCTAGTTTCTTTAGTTTCGGTCAATACCTTACCATTCAATGAGAAACAAATGAAATTCGAGGCATTGGGATATATGGAAGAGGTTCAGGAATCGAACCTAGAATAGATACACATAGTCAAGAGCCTGGGAAATACTCTAACTTGGGGACAGAAACAAATTCCAGAACCTGTTGATTAGGTTGCCAATATACAAGCAATCGCCTATGACTGAAAGAGAAAATCCATCATGAAGAGAACCACTCACAAGAGGAGGATTACATTGGATAGTTCAATTCTCATCAGGAAAAACTGCTCAGCACAGAACATTCCAATATGTCTGAGTTTATCGGTGTAGGGATCGCTATCACAGATGCCACCTTGGATAGAGAAAGAAGAGATGAAAAGGAGTTGGCTGCTGCAATTAAGGAGAATTTTGACAGAGTCAATCAAACCAGGCATTTAATTATAGACACAAATCAAAAGATTTGATACAATTAATCCATCCCTGTAATCTAATAAAACATTTTTTATTATCGGAATACAACTCATATCGTAACAACTATTATTGTTATCCATTAGAAATTCGATTATTAAACAAATGATATACGAATTGGTCCCAACATAGAAAATACAATTAGCACAGTTAACCAATTTGTCCATCGTATCGCACAAGATATAATCAAATCGAACAGAGATATCGTTTGCATTTCAAGAATAGAAAAGATATCAAATAACAACATATTCAAATCAAAATATGGTCAATCAAACTAAATCTAATCACAATCAATCCAGAAATCGATAATCAAAACTTATGCATGACAGAGAAAGTCAATCATGTAAACAGAGCTTATGATCACGCCATATAAAAGAGGGAAGGTTATACCATTACAGTTGTTGAAGCTATGTCACTTTCGAATTGACAATTGCAGTAGCAGACTCGACATTTTGGAATAGGATTGACCCAGCAGTTCGTTGATTTTTATCGTTGGGTTGTACCTTTGCATTTTGACCAGTGAGCTTTGCCACTTGGTTTTCCAAATCGTGAATTTTGGATTGCAATTTTGGGACATCCAAGTAGTATCTCTCTAACCACAGTCCACACCGATTGCAAGGTGAAGCAACCTTTTGAGCAAAAGGGGGGTTTGATGATTCCCCGAGGGTTTCATAAGGGGACTTAATACCAGGAAAGTCAGGGTTATCCCACAGACAAGGAGGCAAGTTATCAACGAAATCGTAAGGAGGTTCGTCACAGAAGCCCTCTTCGGCTAGAAAACGTTCAATGCTAGAATCAGAGTCCTCGTTGACCACAATCGGCTCTGTTTTGGCAGGAGGCTTAGATTTATTTCTCTCCATGCAAGAGATCATCCTTGCATTTTTCTTGTTTCTAGCAGCAGTCTTCGCTCTAGCCCTTGTGGTTGTAGGCTTAGTAACTTTGGTCGGTTTGGTCACAGCCATAGGCGAATTCAAAGGTGAGTCGGGTTCAGGTTTAGGTAGCAAAACACTGTAGGGTACAGGGGTAGGCTTACTCTCAGTTACCATAGGCTTATCGACTTGTGGAGGATTTGATTCCTGGAAGCCATTTCGGTTGAGAAAATCGTGCCAGGAATCACGACGTAACCCCAATTCATAAACAACAATCATTTTAACCAACCCAACATGGAAGAGGCTGGTGTTAGCCTGAATTTGTTTGTACCTCTTAGACATTTTGAATAAACTTCGGTGCAAATAATGCGGCATACTAAGCTCGAAACCCATAAACACCATTAATAAATGTAGATGAAACAAGAAAACAAACCCGTACCTGCCTTCACAAGTAACAAATTGCTTGATAATCATCAAGAGATCATACCAGCGGGGTTTCAACATCTTCGCAGGTAAACCTTTGTTGCACGACCTCACTGTCCGAAACCGAAATAAAAATGTCCACGGGAGATCATTAACCTTGTAACTTTTGGACCATTCTTGCCCTTTGACAGGCAGGCTAGTTGCCAGGCTGAGAAATTGTTCAATGATTTCAAGCTGGACATCTCCAACTTTGGCTCGGCAGCCATCGAATGACAGTGAAAATTGTCGAGCTACAGTGATGTTAAAACCATCGAAATTCCTTATAAACGAAAGCCACCCGAACTCTTCTAGGTCGCTATATGCACCATCAAATGTCAACAGTGCCTGGCATCCATTGGGTTCGGCCCTTACAACAGGAGCCATAACCTCTATACATGGTAGGGTTCACACTGAATGAACAATGCACTGAGCGAAAACGATAGGGTTTCAATAGTTTGAATGCTCAACGAGACCGGAAACAACTCCATGCATGCGAAGGTGGTGGGATTACCATCACCATGCATTGCATTAATGACCTGTACAGCGCTGTTAAAACCATAATCATTAAAACAAATGTATCGACCAGAAAATAGGTGAATCATCACCTCTACGTGCCATTCATCCGAATCAGAACCAACACTTCATGTGATCATGATGTGCCAAGTGTTAAGTTTGATCAAACACAGTACCCAACATTAACTATCGATGCATCGTGTCAATTCAATGTTTGAAACGAATGTTAATTCATTCAAGCCAATAGATAGTTTGAAACTATTATCGTTTCATGAGGTATCAAACTCCCAATCAATGTATCGAGGGCTCGAAGCATAAAATCAAAATAAACCAAAGGTTGCTCAAATCGTTTTTGGAAAGCTCATACCATTTCCAAAACTCATAATATTGCCAATGTGTTTTAGCATAATAAAAGTGTAAAAACATTAACCAACGATCATATGAGAATGATAGGTTAAGAGTTCAAAACAACATGAATCATGTCATATGTAAATCAAAATCAATTGTAAACATAACTCATAACTTAATATCTATCAAAGAAATCAAGTTGTGCAATTAAAGTGAATGGGTATGGTTTGAGGAAACTTTTGCAACGATGTGATAAACCAATAGTCGAGTGCCTTTCAACAAATCAATACAAGACGATGACAGTCAAAACAACGAAAGAGGTGTTTTCACACTTGCAGTTGTGAAAAATGAAATCGAAATCAAATTGAAATTGTCGCAAAAATGAAATAGATGTCCAGTAGCACAATGCGACAATGATTTGTCGTAATCATACAATGGGTGTAGGCGGCTTTTTTTTTTGAGAGCAATAAAAAAAAAAAAATTGAGTTGGTTGCCAACAGTACCTCAAGATAGAGCTAGGAAAAATTTCACCTTAACCATCTCATCTTGTAGATAACAGACGTCCTCCTCTCCCACTCGCTCAGGGCATCTCTGCCAAAAATAAATCAATTATATCAAATGATCATGAAGTAGGATGCTCATTGGCAGTGGAGCAAGGTATGTGACGTCAGGGTGGCTCTTTCAGAGCTATGGATGCTCACTGGAAGTGGAGCAACACTGCAACAAGTGAATGATGATAACTAGAGGGCCTAGTGCCAATGAATTCTTTACTCTAATCTTGTCAAAAGGGAGCGTGGTTCATGGTTAAAGGGAACGAAGGTGGAATAAAGGTTGAAACCCAACAGGGAAGCCCAGATTCATGAACCAGGGGGAATTTCAAACGCATGGATAGAAGAAACTCTGATAAAAACAAAAACCATTTAAGTTCTTAACCAAATTCTACAGCAGCTAAGCCCGAGGAAGTAACAAAGGTTTTGATTTCTCCCAGTAAGTCACCATTTTTTGAGCGTTCAACACCCCTAAAAAATGCCTTATGAAATTTTATCACTTTTTGGGTACCATTGATTTTCTTTTACTGTCTAAATTGATTTCACTATGGGGAATGGTTTATATTTGTTTTGTTTTCATGACTCTTATCAATCAAATCAGGTTTGTTTGAAATTATGAAACCTCGTGTCTAAAATAACTAGAAATCTGAACTAAGAATCTGCAGCTAACATTGCACCTAACGCGCTTATGTTTGGCATCGAAAAAATTCAAGCAGGTAAGGTGGCCACATAGTTACAATAGTTGTCGATAGTTGATGGACCATCGACATTGGCAGAAGGGGGTTTTGGTTTGCATAAGTTATTCTCCAGGAAGATTCAAGAGATAGTCGATCCCCATCAACATCGCCACATTATGGGAAGGATAGACATTTACAAAGGCCGTAAAGCAATCAATAATAGTCGATGACCGATGTACTTTATCGAGGTTGGGGAAATCTAGAAAGGTTAAAATAATCATTTTTGTCTGTGACAAACATATCTTCGATCGTCGATCCTCGATACACTTTCGGCATCGAGACTTTTTCAAGAGAGTCAATCCGAGAGAACTTGGGTAGGTTTATCATCGATCGTCGATATTTTTTGTAGTCGGTAAGATAGGATCGGGTTTTACAACATATAGCTTAAATAAAGTATCGATTCTGATTAACATGAGTAAATGAATATGCATGTCTTGAAGTGTCACATTTCTTTATCACGTAGGGGGGTCGTATGACCTAGTTTCATCCCGAGTCATAATAAGGTTCCCTCGGTCTTAGTCACGCCTCCTAGTCAGCTTTTCCAAAATAACTTTGTATGTCAAGATCGATCGACGTCAGAGATTTTGAAATAAGATATCAACAAAAAGTGTTTGAAGTAGAATCCTGACCCCCGACTCACCAACTAGACTAGAGAATCAATGGGATGTTTCAGGAATAAGATATGATCCGATTCTGACATTCAACAAACCATTTAATGCTTCACCCACCATTTGTTGCTACCTCTTGTGCCAATTGAACAACAACAATTTGAAACCACCAATAGGAAACATTACAACCCACACCCACGTCGTCAACCCACTATGAATTTAATTTTAAACATCTTTGAAGATCTGGTGGAAGATTTAATGAAACTACACTCATAACTCGAATTGAATGGATGATGAGACAAGGCAAGTTCATCCATTTTTAAATCTCTAGAATGTTTTTGAATAATTTCATTCAGCGCACAAGTTTGAATTCTAGAGAATATGAAGAAGCAAGGAAAGCGTCTCTAGACTGTGTTGATCCCAATATTATCAAAACTAGGTTAAACAAGCTACAGAGGCATGTGTTCAAGTTTGTCATATTCGACGGTTGTAATTTAAATATGCATATGATTTATGTACAAAGTCTCTAAACTATGTTCTAATTGGAGGTAAAATTCCACCAAGAAAGCCAACTACCAGACGTTCGTCGAGAGCACCCAAGATAAAGGAAGTTGATACAGGTGAAGGTTCTTCTCTTGGTGTGGAGAGGCAGCTGGAATACACTCCCAGGGCAGAATCAGTCATAAGAACCTCAACAAAGAAAGCTTATGTCTAGCCGCTAGTCTTCGGTGATACATAAGAAGACACCAGATCCAAATTAATGCTCCCATAGTGGGGGTACCTTTTCAATAGAATCAGTTGAGAGGAGTACCTGGAGTATATCCCACTCAATAACCAGTATGTAAGGGTTCTCGATGACCAGATGTTCCCAAACATCTGACGGTATTATTTGCACATGGTAGCCATCATAGCCTTGGTTTTCCCTTCCATAGAGGTTCTGAAGTGGCTAATCGACCATATAGACTCATATAAATATTTAATCAATGATGAGAATGGTGATTGTGTCAAAGTTTTCCTCCTGATAGAATTCCAGAAATACTCCAAGCTCAGAGACCCAGAGGAGTGACTAAACACAGACTTCTTGGTGAAGTTCTATGAATTCCACTACACTAGTTGGCTGATGGCCTCATGGTGGAAGGAGGACAAAAAGTTCACCAAGCGGAGAAGTGGTTGGTATGGGACAATTAACTTGAGGGAGCCATACATCTATTTTATGGCTCTCATCTATCGACTATATGGACAGAAGGACTGCTCCAATTTTTCGGAAACATGGATTCCCTTGGCACACACATTGGCGATCTCTAGGAGTAGCTTCAATTGGGGAGTGATAATTTCCAAACAATTGAGCATCTGTGTACAACAGGCATAGGCATCAAAATAAGGGGAAAAACTTGCTTTCCACATGGACTTGTACATGCGCGATGTCATTTGTATGAGAAATGTCTTCGTTGGCATGAATTTAAGTTGGCATGTTGTGGAGCTCCTAGTCCACATTTATTTCAGCATACCATGGGAGAAAAAGTATAAACAATCCTACACACTCATCTTCGATGAATTCATTGCTCATATTCATTTCATAATATTTAAAAAGGAATTCCCAAGATTATCCATAGCAGCCAAGAAAATGGTAGCAAAGTTAGGTCACTGGTATTTATATGAACGTTCAACCTATATCAAGGTGTTTCGGGCCACTGGAGCACTAGATCTGTTACCCGCTCACATCCCATACTAGCTCATTGTGGGATAAATCTACTATCAAACTATCATGCAGGTATAATGCCACCCTAGTCAATAACAAGAAGAAGGACTTCATACCCTATGGTTCCATGTGGGTTTTTAACTGGAAAAGGACACTCCTCAAGAAAAATAGGAAGGGATGAGCCAACTTGAATTCAGGTTCCTAATAGGCCGATTCCACAGGTCCTCCAACATGCCTCAAAGGTGTCATCTTGTTGGCCATATGCTCATGATAAGTTTGAGGATGAAATATTCATGGAGTGCGCTCAGGACAGGGAAGAGGTATTACAGAGGATGGCCAACCCAAATATGACTAGGTTCAAAGCCATGAGCATGCATGAAAAGGTCGAGACAATAGAGAAGTCAGTCCAAGAGGCCATTAGATCCAGAGAAGAAATCAGAGCGACATAAACCACATAGGTATAGAGAAGGGGATTTCTCTTGCTAGAAGGGGCACAAAGAATCATTGATCAGTTGAAAAATGTCCTTGATCTGGTAGAGACGATGAGGATTCCTGTTGATGACCCTATCAAAATTCAAGGATATTCGAGTGTCCTAGAGCCGATACAACTTGAAGAAATCACCAGGCTAGAAAACCCTGAAGTTCCACCACCACAGATCAGATCACTAGGGGGAATTTCAATCCAACCTAAGATAGCGAGGACATTAAGAATAACAAGTGTACCAAATCCCTTGTTTGAATTGATAACCATCTATGATGAGGAGGAGAGTTCAAAGGTTTCCTTGGTGACTCCAGTGCATATTACAGAGAAGAAAGAACCTGAGAGAGAATCTACACCAGGTACCGATGCTCCAATTCAAAGCCTTCCACAAAGAGAGCATGAGGTCGAAAGTGCCTTAGACACTCAGCTACTCGATGTGATGGGAACCCCAATGGAAATATTGAGGGATGATTTAGGATCGAGCAGCCGGAAAGAGGAAATTACATAAAAATAAATCATCATTTCAACAGTCGATTTCCAGGTAAGTACCAAACTTTCCCCTAGTTCCTTAGTTTCGGTCAATACCTTACCATTCAATGAGAAACAAATGAAATTCGAGGCATTGGGACATATGGAAGAGGTTCAGGAATCGAACCTAGAATAGATACACACAGTCAGGAGCCTGGGAAATACTCTAACTTGGGGAGAGAAACAAATTCCAGAACCTGTTGATTAGGTTGCCAATATACAAGCAATCGCCTATGACTGAAAAAGAAAATCCATCATGAAGAGAACCACTCAGAAGAGGAGGATTACATTGGATAGTTCAATTCTCATCAGGAAAAACTGCTCAGCATAGAACATTCCAATATGTCTGAGTTTATCGGTGTAGGGATGGCTATCACAGATGCCACCTTGGATAGAGAAAGAAGAGATGAAAAGGAGTTGGCTACTGCAATTAAGGAGTTGGAGCATCTACGTCATTTGGAAAAATAGTATTAGGACTCCACACAAGCCATGGTGTTCTTGAGAAGTGAGTTCCAAGACACCTATGACAAATTCATGAATGAAGAACACCTTTTCACAACAGGAATGGTTGATTTCCAAGAAGACACGCTTATGGCCCTAGCGACCTACAAGGATGTGGAAAGGTGGTATCAGAAGGCTCACCAAGAAGTAGAAAGGGTCGATTACATAAGCATGGTTCAAAAGGGACAAGACATCGAGGAGCACAACATAGATCAGATTAGGAAAGAAGCTAAATACTGGGTGAAAATGGTCTGGGAACCTCAGCAGGAGATTTAGGAGAAATGGGTCGATTACGAAAAGAGATGGGTAAAGATTAATCGGGAGATGAAAGACATCGGCCTCCTAGAATTTGTCTCACCTGAGGACTTTGTCAACCTGCATGACATAGTCAAGAAACATGTAGAACAAGACTCAGTATGGAAAAAAGAGATAGAAAAGGTCGCGAGCATGGTGCCAGGTCAGGTACAACAGTTCATGGAGCATTTGATCAAGGCTCGAGCAGTTTTGTAGTGGTTAATTGTCAAAATAGTCAAGTATTGAGCATGAGAAGTAGAAGTGAAAGAGTTCCTTTCATCCTCGATGGACCAACACAAGTTCCCATATGCCAACACATGCAAGGAACTCTTCATCAAATGGTCAGAGTATGAGAAGAGTCACCCACTTCAGTGAAACTATTTAATGACTCTTAGGAGACAGAGAGATGAAAGTGCCATGTGGTGATATTTTGTTATACTTAGCTTTCACTTTTTATAGTTGTTTTCAGCTAATGATTCATTATAAATAAGAGGATTGAACTTTTAGTAAAGTTCAATGGTTTTCGCAAAGACCCTCATTTTTTGCATTGTAAAGAACTATTTCCAAACTACCTTAATTGGTAAATCATGTTCAGGACTGGAGACAAACTTTTGTTTTTCATCAAAGACATTGTATGATTATATTTGAGGAATTACTTCCAACTTTATTTCATGAATGGATGTTGTAATGAGTAAGAGTTTTTGAATATGTTGATAAGTTAGTTTCTTCAATATCTTCGTAATTCTTGTCTCTAATGATGAAAGAAAATCATTGTGTTAATATGTGATTAATTCTAGAGTTAAGGAAACAATTTTTCTTTCCATTGTTTTATTGCATGTATGTTTTCTTTCGATAATTGTATCTTAGTCAATAATTGAAATAACAAGAAGTTAATGTATTAGTACTAGGCTTGTCATAGGTGTGAATATTGTTGTATGCATGCTTGAGAACAAGGGTTATCCCTAGCTCATCCTTCTTCAATAGTTAAGAATCCCCCCTTTTACTAGCTGGTTTATACCAGCACACATCTTTTAATCAAACCTATCTAACAAAAGAAAAGACAAAAATAGAACATTTAAACTGAAGGAGGAACTTTCACAAGAAGATATCATGCTAATCACTACGTAAATCCCATCGATTATTTGGTCGGATCAAAAGATATGGAGAACCATTCCACTATCAAACACCGCAAAGTTTAATTGGGCTTCAGTGGAAGGTTTGGTTCCTATTGTTGAGTTAAAGGGATTTAGGACCACTCAACACTTCATTGTTTAGTTTTATGAGTGCAAAGAGGGGAAACTTGGAGGTATTTTCATATTTAGAGAGTCTGAAAATATTGGGTAAAGAAGACTCCATAATGGCCTTTTTTGTAAAGCTACTCTCCAGGGTCTGAAAAGGTATAAAATGAAGCCTAGGAGAACAATCCTAACCAATATGGCTAGGGTGTTCCTTTTTTGTAAATAGTCTAATGGGATCAGAAAAGGGGTAAAATATCACCCACTAAAAGTTCTTTCTAATTCACTTTAACTAGTGTGAAAGACAACAATATCACTCAACAATCTTTTCGTTTTAAGGAGTGTGAAAAGAGCTTAAAGGGATCTCCATAAGGATATTTGTTTTTCGTAATTTAGACGTTCGAGGCCGGAAAAAGGGTGAACTTTTTAGAGTTTAAGGATTTTGAAAAATTCAAAGAGTACTCGTTTGAGTAGAAATATCACCAATAAAAATCTCCAGGACACTTGTCGAAATGAACATGGATAAAAAACAAGAGATGTCATAATTTTAATGAAAACTGCTCGGTTTAAAGGGAAAAATAATATAAAGTAAGAAAAAATATTAGACTAAGGTAAATGTGGATTAAAAGTTTGATATGAAATAACCAAAAAGGGGTGAAAAACAATTTTGTTTTACCTTTCCTTTGAATAAATTAGGAATTGTGGTGTTTTTTCCCTTTTATGGAGCAGATCTTTAGGCATCGATTCTGGATGAACCAGCGGACAATTCTTCTTACCGTTTGAACCAAGTCATTACTCTCTCCTTGCTTGTCATTTTTTTTCCTTTTTGTTGTATTTCAAGATGTTTTTGGGTGTTTTAGGGCCAATATTAGGTGTAGTATTCAAGATATAAAATAGTATGCAGAACATAAATATTTTAGCTAGAAATGTTAAAACAACAATGATATAACCATAACAATACCAGAATTATACAAGAATAACACCAGAATGAGCACCTTGATTAGTGATAGAAATTTTCAATTGCTTCTTCAAGGGGGAAACCTATAACAAAGTAGATATGTATTAAAATAATATAGAAGACAAAAATTCTCATACCCTCTACTCCTATTTATACTAAATATGTCTATCCAAAAGAACAATCTAGAGGAAGATCCTTCTAGAAACGAAATCTTCTATCAGGTCTTCTTACATTTGACTTATTCTTTCTTATTGCTAGGCCTTATTAATATTGGCCTTAATTACATGGAAATTTATTATTCTACCTATGTGAGGGGTTAGGGAGGTTAGGTCCCTAACATGTACTCCCCCTTAAAAACAACCTTGTCCTCAAGGCTTGAGATGAGGAAATTGTTGTAGAATGGTAGTTGGTTCCCAAGTGGCATCTGCTAGAGTTATATATTTCCACTAGAATAACACTTCCTTGATGGTGCACTAATGCAGATGATGCTCACATTGGTCCACAAATGCTTGTGGTTGCAACCAAATGGAGCCTTCTTTATCCAACTCAGGAAGGTTGGTTTGGGTTTGGAACTTAGTTCCGATTACCTTCTTTAAGCAGGAGACGTGAACAATAGGATGGAGCTTATAATGAATGGGAAAATATAACTGATAGGCCACCTATCCCACACACTTGAGAATGGTATAAGGACCATAAAAATTGGGTGCCAGTTTCTGAAAATGGTTAGCCTTGAGAGAATTTTTCTTATCAGGTTCTAGTCAAAGAAACAATTGGTCTCCTTCAACAAATTGGCATTCTGAGTGACCTTGATCTACCTGTTTCTTCATGCTATTTTGTGCCATGACCAAATTCTCTTTGAGGGTATGGAGAATAACCTCTCAAACTGTAAGTGTTTGGTCAACCGCCTGGACCTTCAAGAGACCTAGAAGGTACGAGAGAAATGAAGGTAGATTTTGTCCATATACTACTTCAAAAGGAGTCATGCAGGTATATGTATTGTAAGAAGTGTTATACCACCATTCAACTAGTGGTAACCATTGATCCCACTGATTTTTCCTTTCCGACGAAAAAAACCTCAAATATGCTTCCAAACACTTATTGACAACTTAATTTTGACCATTAGTCTGGGAATGATAAGTTGTGTTGAGATGCAATTGGGTGCCCTGTAGCCTAAATAGTTCTTACCAAACATTGCTAGTGAAAGTGGGGTCTTGATCATAAATAATAGAATGAGGCATGCCATGAAGATTGAAGACTTGAGCCATGAAAATTTGATCCATAGTTGAGGCTGTAATTGAGTCTTGAAGAGCACATAAATGAGGATACCTAGAAATATGATCAATGACCACCATGATGATTGATTTATTGTCCGATTTAGGTAAGCCCACAATAAAATCCATAGACATCTCCCTCCAAATAGCAAGTGGAATTAGAAGCATTGTAGTGTGCAAGGATCATTGATTGCTTCTCCCTTGTTGCATTGACAAACATCACATTCTGCCACAAAATTTTGAACATCCTGTTTTGATACCATCCCAGAAAAAACAACGTTTGACCCAATCATAGGTTTTGGTAAACCCTGAGTGCCTAGTTTTGGGTGTAACATGAAGCTAAGAAAGTATCATGGATTTAACTTGTGATTGTTTACTTAAATACAAATGGACTTTGTAGTGAAGCTCATCATTGTACCAAGAGTACCCCAGGGAAACTAGAGAATTACCCTGCAATTGTTGGATCAGATGCAAAATTTTGGGATCATGAAGCAATTTTGGGAGAACAACTTGAAGCCAATATGGTACAATGAAGGAGATGGGAAAAATGGACCCTTCATATTCATATTTTCTTGAAAGTGCATCAACAACCACATTGTCTTTTCCTTTCTTGTAAATTATCTCATAATCATATCCAAAGAGATTAGTCACCCATTTTTGTTGCTCCGGGGAGGAAGGGCATTTTTCTAGAAAATAATTGAGGCTTTGATGATCTGTGTTAATTTAGAAGTGTTTCCCCAATAGATAAGGGTGCCAAAGAGCCACTGCATGTAGAATAGCCAACATTTCCTTTGCATAGATTAATTTCCCAAATGTAGCTCTGGCAATTGTTTGTTGGTAAAGGCCAAAGGTAAACTAGCTTCCATAAGGACCGCTCCAATTCCTCTCCTGGAAGCATCACATTCTAGGAAAAAGGTCTTTGTGAAATCAGGAAGGGCCGGGACTGGATTAGTGAACATGGTCTCCGTCAAGGTTTGAAAGGAATGATCAGTTGCAGGAGTCCAAGTAAAATAATTCTTTTTAAGGAGAGCGGTGAGAGGTGTCGCAATCTCGCCATAATTCTTAACAAACTTGCGATAATATCATGTTAAACCTATAACTCCATGCAATATTTTGAGATTATTTGGGTGAGGCCATTCCTACATAGCTTCAATATTTTTAGGATCCACCCTGACACTTACCATACCAACAATATGAACCAAGTATTCAACATTCGAGGATCCAAAAGAAAATTTATATTGTTTAAAGAAAATTTGGTGTTGAGAGAGTAGATGTAGAACTCAATCCACATGAGAAATATGGGTTGTCCATGTTTTACTATATGAGGATATCATCAAAGAAAACTAAGACAAAATGACAGAGAAAAGGACGGAAGACATGATTCATGAGGCTTTGGAAAGTGGAGGGAGCATTACAAAATCCAAAGGGCATGACAAAAAACTCATAGTGGCCCTCATGAGTTTGAAATTCACTCTTAGGAATGTCTGCCTTGTTCATACATATCTGGTGGTAGCCAGAACAAAGATCAAGTTTAGTAAAGAACTAGGCACCACTGAATTCATCCAAGAGGTCATCAATGACATGAATGGAAATTTTTTCTTTAATGGTGAGTTTGTTTAGGGTGTGGAAGTTATGAAACATGCGCCAAGAACCTTCTTTCTTAAGGACCATGATCACAGGAGAAGAGTAGGGGCTCATACTAGGACGGATAACACCTGCGGTGAGAAATTCTTGAACAGTTTTCTCAATTTCATTTTTCAGGGAAAAGGGATGATGATAGGGATGAATATTGTGAGGAAGGTTGTCAGGGAGAAGGGGAATGGAATCATCAAAAACACCATAGGAAGGAGGAAGTCCCTAGGTAGTGGAAAAAACAACTTGATGTTTGGAGAGGATGGATTGGAGGTCCTGTGGCACAAAGGGTGTCTCAGTGACTTGAATGACATGGAATTTTGTAATAATTCCATAATGACCTTTTCTAAGGAGATATTCCATGCAATGGGAACTGATGATCTCTGGGGAACCGACGATGATTCATTGGAACTTATATTGTTGGCCCCCCTGGTTGAATTGCATGGTTAATTCTTTAAACTCCATGAGAATGGGACCCAGAGTCCTTATCCATTATGCACCCAACACAATGCCACAACTTCCCATGTCAATAGAAACCATATGATATTTCATGTGGTATTGACCAATTTGGAAACTCACATTTTCACAATGCCCCCCACATTTCATGGACCTGCCATTGGCAATCATGATTTGAAAATTATTGACAACACAAATATAGCAATTAGTTTCTTTGGAAATGCTTAATGTAACCAATTATCTTGAGAGTTTTGGGATTAGAGAACCCAGTGAGAGCATTTAGGGAAATGACAGGTTTGACTTCGGGAGGGTCGGAGGATGGGGTCATGTCAACAGGTTTAGGTGACTCGACCAGAAGGGGGGCCTCAACATCGTCTTCTGAAACATCCTCAGAGATGGCCATAAAAATATTTTGTTCCTTACACTTGTTCCAAGGAAAATATTTGTCATCACAATTATAACAAAGGCCTTTGAATTGGCGTTCAACCAATTCTTCCCTGGTCAATTTCGGGATCTTTAGTGGAGTAGAAGGGGTAATGGGAGTGATTGGTTTAGTTCGAGGAATAAAAGAGGGTTTTCAGGTTTGAGAAGAGACAACCTATTGTGCTTCCTTATCTATTTTAGTATCTTACACCCAACTCTGAGACTGATCCATGAGGACATGGGCACGAATATCATCCTTGAGGCCAATGATAAAAAATTCTCGGAAAAAAGCATCAGACATGACCTCTATACGAAAATCTAATTGCCCAAAAGTGGCTATAAAGTCTTCCACTATGCCCGATTATTTGAACTTTGTCAAATGTCCTAAATGGTTGGTTTCAATGTAAAAGCATTCATAAAGATCTGCCAAAAATTATGTCCAAGCCACATACCCTTGGCGAGCAATTTTTCTCCATTTCCACCATTGCCAACATTCTTGATCTAGATGGAGAATTCCATATCGGAGTTTGGCCAACTCATTTGTAATTCCATACAAAGAGAAATAATGTTCCATTTGATTTACCCAACTAGTGGTATCTGAGCCATGAAATTTGTTCACATCCACATGCAGAAGATGTAGGTCACACTAAAATTGACGGGGCTGAAAAGCTTGGGAATTAGAGGAAGTTTCACCTTTGAAGTGCAAAGGTGGGTTAGAGGATGGAAGATTTGCAGGGATATTCAGTTTGGAAAAAATCATTGTAGTGAAGGATTCAATTTGGATAGAAAAGGATGCAAGTTGCGTAGCGAGGTCCTATTTGATGGTGTCCATTTTAGCATCTATGGAGGAATGAATGTTTTTATTGATGCTAGAAAAATTGGCACTGAGTTGCCTCACTTCTTGTTGGGTCTTTATGAGATTAGAGAATAAGCTATTGAAGTGAGCTTCCAAGTATTGGCTATGGGTGTGGGCCATGATAAAGATGGAAAACGAAAAAGGGTCAGGTGGTACCACATAGAAAATGGGTTATGGGTGAAGTGTATCACAACGATCAAGGAGATGAGCGGAATCTAATGGGGTAAGGCCCAAACAAGAGTGTTGGAAGGGGGTTGGATCCATAGGAAAAAAAATGTGTTGAAAAATGATAGGTATGATTACAATAAGGGAGAAGAGAGGAATCCAACGAGATTGGGCGCATATAATGGTTCCATCTAATTTGAAGAATACTACAGTGTTGCAATGCCAAAATTATTAACATGAAGAAATGTGTAGTAATTTCACAACCCGAATGCAGAAGGTAGAGTTGCACGGAAATATATATTGTATGTTCTGTTTTTTTTTCCTTCCCAAGGGTTAGGATATGTAGGGTGTTTACAAACATGGGTTTTTCCTTGTGTTATACCTCTTTGATATACGTGTGAGGTCCAACAATAGTACTCGACCCAATATATTAGGGCACCAACTAAGGAGGCTAGACCATGCCCTTATCTGTACTACCCAAATACCCAGGTACTAGAGAGTATCTTCCTGAGTGTTGTTCTCGGTGGTACTATAGCAGTCAGGCGGCCAATCAATTTATATATGGAGGGATTTAGGAGATCTATGTCAATTCGTATACAAGTGTTGTATGATTCACTACCACTCGAATAGGTACTAACATGGGTTACAAGGGTGTACAAAATATGTGCACTTAAGTACCACTTGTATTTCCTGCATGTATGACTCCCTAACCATGGGTTTATGCGTGTAACGATAGATCTCTATAGCTTTGAGACACCGGAATACGTCTCTATCCTGAAAAAATTAACCCACAATTTTCTGCCAAAGAAAGTACTCTGATACCACTTGTAGTATTCCAAATATAAAATAGTATGTAGAACATAAATATTTTAGCTAGAAATGGAAGAACAACAATGATATAGCTAGAAAAATACCAGAATTATACCATAATAACACTAGGAAGAGCACCTTGATTTGTGATAGCAATATTCACTTGCCCCTTCGAGGGGGAAACCTCCAACAGAGCAGAGCTTTATTACAATAATATCCAAGACAAAACTTCTCATACCCTCTACTCCTATTTATACTAAATATGTATATCCAAAAGAACAATCTAGAGGAATATCCTTCTATAAGTAGAAGCTTCTATTAGGTCTTCTTACATTTGAATTATCCTTCCTTATTTCTAAGACTTATTAATATTGTCCTTTATTACCTGGAAATATATTATTCTACCTACACGAAGGGTTAGAGAGGTTAGGTCCCTAACATTAGGGCTCTATTTGCACCCTGGGATGGTATTCCCCTCCTAGTATCAGGGGTAGAGACCAGGACACTCTGTTTACACTATTAGAGGACCCTTATCGCCCTGTATCTAATAGGAAGGGCGTGACCAGCACAAAAAAACAAAATGGTTTGAGTTTTTTAGCCAACAAAAAGTTATGAAAATTTGTCCCAATGGATATAACATTTCTTAAATGTTTTGTAGGTGATATTGGGAAATATGTTGGAGTGGAAAGAGCGTGAACACAAAAGAGATGAAACTATGTCTTTGAGGGATCAAAAGATGATCACTGCACCGAAAAATTGTGGGCTACTTAAGTTTTTCAAAATCCAAAACATGATAAAGGAACTAATGCTTCTTGAGCATCTGATCCAACTATGGGATCCCAATGAGAAAGTGTTCAAATTTGTTCCTCGTGATTTAGAAATCGAGGTAGAGGACATCTATTTTTTGATGGGGTTGTCAAAGTGAGGTTCCCATGTTTCCTTGGTTGGGACTAGAGCTACTGAGATGTCCACTGAGGAATATATTGTCACTTACTATAGAGAAGGTGTTGATAGGACTAGTGTAAAAATTCTAATCAAAGAGATCGATGATCAACCACTTTGCGCGATTGCATTCACTATTATCAAATTGGATGGAAGCACAATAACTCATATCATCACGAAGTCACAGATGGCCTAAGAAGTTGAATGCATGGAGCCCAGAGTATTCAACTGGTGTGAGGGTGTTTTGGTGAGCTTCCAAAACCAAATCACTCGATGTAAGACAGACAAGAAAAAAACATTTGGCTATGGTTCATTGCTTGTTTCTTTTTTTTGGATAGAGTTCCTTTGTTACAACCCCATATTGTGCTACCACATCGTCCCATAATGGAACCGATAATGGAGAAGTTGACTAGCTTCTCACCAAGACTTGGTGAGAGTTGTGTGGTATTTTCATTTTATGTGGGCTTCTTCACATGGTAGAAGAAGAAAATTCTTATGACAGAGGACTTCCCATATTGATGTGTTGAATTTTGAGGTGGCGTTGACTTGGTTCTCCGAGAAGGGGCACGTTGGGATGTGTTAGGTACTAGGTACTCATGATCTCATACTCAAATTTTTTTCTCATACTCTCTCTCTCTCTCTCTCTCTCTATATAT
>JZKD02S0154677.1:308108-327031 GCA_000966675.3 Picea glauca | reverse complement strand
TGAGTACCTAACACATCCCAACGTGCCCCTTCTCGGAGAACCAAGTCAACGCCACCTCAAAATTCAACACCTCAATATGGGAAGTCCTCTGTCATAGGAATTTTCTTCTTCTACCATGTGAAGAAGCCCACATAAAATGAAAATACCACACGACTCTCACCAAGTCTTGGTGAGAAGCTAGTCAACTTCTCCATCATTGGTTCCATTATGGGACAATGTGGTAGCACAATATGGGGTTGTAACAAAGGAACTCTATCCAAAAAGAAATATATATATATATATATATATATATATATATATATATATATATTGGTGTACAAAGGATTTTTAATCAAAATATTATATCCTTACATAGATAAAGGATCGATATGACCAAATGGACTATCAGTATTGGCTCACTATAGAGGGCCACCTTTTCTATTTCAGATATAGAATATCGATGAGGATAGGGAGCTCGATGATGTGGAAAGAAACCTCAAGGGGATGACTATGGGGTTCTCCCCTATGCGTATATTAGAGGTTCCAAGGGACCTGCAAAGGCATGTTGTAGGCATGTCAGCGGGGATGAGCACCTTAATGCACCGAGTGGTGAGGGAATTAGTGTGTTATGAGGAGCACAATGTGCGAGGACAGTGAAGTTCCCCTCAATAACACTCTTTTTTGGAGATGATGTATGTTGTATGGGTTACATACCCCAAATATTCCCCCCTTTATACATTTTGGACATATGTGACACTTTTTTTTTGTTTATATATATATATATATATATATATATATATATATATACTTATTACTTATATATATACATTTTCTTAATTACTTATTTCTCAGTACTAAATGGAATGATGATGTTTATTTGGTGCCTAAATGTATTCTCTGTGTTTATTTATTTTTTACATATCCATATATGTGTAAGATGCCAATTTATTAAATAATTAGCTAGAGAATCTATGACAACATTTAATTCCCTAGGTATGTGTATGTATTCAATATAATCAAAGAAACTCTCAAGACAACGAATCCTCAAATACAAATTTAATAAATATGGATCACAAATGGAATATACATGATTAACATGACAAGCCACAAGTTGGGAATCGAGATAAACTATCAAAAATGATATACCAATGGAAGAGTCCTTGTTTAATAGCCCAATTACAACATGATATTCCACAACATTATTGGTAGTGGGTCCAAGGCACATTCTCCCTGAACTCACCAACTCATTGACAGGGTAAAACTTGGTCCAAGCCACATAAGCCAAATTTTGAATATGTCTTCTAGCACCATCTGTGAAACCGAAACATACATGAAAGGGTACTAGCATTTTTGCATAAGAGAACATAGCAAAATAAGTAGTCATGGATAAAAATCCTCACACAAAAGCATAAAACACACCAAACCAAATTCACACAAAAAGTATGACACATATGTACAAAGAACCACACTAGGGTGCCCCTAAGCATAGTACTTCTTAATATAGAGCCCATTGCAGGGCTCCTTCAGAGGTACTTCATCGTAATCAACTAGCTCATAGGACCTTTGTAGCATGCATTTTACAACATAGGGACCATGGCACATGGGTTCCAATTTTCCTGCTCCCAACTTGTCATCATATTTATCGTAGACTAAGACAAGGTCACCTTCCTGGAAGGTGCGAGGATGAATGGATTTATCATACTGGATTTTGACACACCTCTTATGTATTTCATTAGTAATATCAATGTCACGATGAGTATCGTCAAGTTTTATAAGGTACAGAAAGTGTTCTTCTTTGGAATTAGTGTTTGGAAATAATTCTACAGCTAGTTGAAGTGATGGTATTTGGCATTGAATTGGAACTACCACTTCCAGGCCGTAAACTAATTGAAAAGGAGTAAAGCATGTGGCGGTCTTAGTGGAAGTCCTGTAGGCCCAAAGGAATGGAAAAATATTGAGGTGCAAGTCAGTTTTATGTTTCCCTACCCTACGCTGGATCATGGTATTTAAAACTTCATTGATTTCTTTGACATGACCGTTAGCTTGAGTGTAGTAAGGAGACTAACTTATGTGGTGGAAACCTAATTTTTTTCTTAATTCATTCATCATATGATTACGAAAATGTGAACCTTGATAAGTAATGATAGCTTTCAGGACTCCAAATTGAGAGATAATGTGATTGGACACAAAGACTACAACAGTCTTGTCATCATTTAAAAATTTAGTCATGGCCTCAACCCACTTAGTGAAGTAATCGATTGGAACAATAATGTAACCATGCCCTCCAACCAAGGTAGGATAACATTGCATAAAATCTATGCCCCATTTTGTAAAAGGGCCAATGACATTGACTGGGTGTAACAGAGAAGGGGAGGAGCGCTTTTTAGTATGAAAATGTTGGCAAGGTGGGAACTTCTTAATGGACTCAATACAATATTTAAATATGGAGGTCCATAAATACTGAGCGTGTAGGATCTTGTGGGTCGTAGCCATCCTAGAGAAATGACCACCACATGCTCAAGAGTGGAAATAATTTAAAATAGTTTTAACCTAATCATAAGTAAGACAACATTGTAAGAGGGAATCAATGCCATGATGATACAAAGTGTCACCTATGATAACATAAATATGGGCACGATGATGGATAAGACGACATTCTTTCTATGAAAGTTCAGGTTGCAAACGTTGCTTTTGGAGATACATAGTGATATCTCCATACCAAGGGTCATAGGTACTGATAAGAAATGAACATTCATCTAGAAGAGAGTCTATGGGATCGGTATTTATGTCAACATGAGGAAGATCGCACAAAATATCAACAAATACTAATGATTTATTAGACTTGGAGTTCTCAAATTCTAGATTGAATTACCAAAGGATCACGATCCAATGTGAGTATTTTCCCCCTAGTACTTGACGTCGAAGGATTTAGTACATGGGATTAGTGTCCACGATAACAATATTTTTTTGGAGCATTATATAGTGATGAAATATAGGAAGAATGATGGTGGCTACTAGAGCCATATTTTTGACATGAGACTGGTTGAGTTAGGGACCTGAAAGGCCTTTGCTCAGATAGTAAACTGCATGTTCTTGGTCTCTATCAATCTATTGAACCAGCACCATTCCAATGGTGGAAACAAAAGAAGAAAGGTATAAGATATAATATTTGGTGTAGTCAAGGGGATGTAACAATGGTGCATGCGTCAATGCATGTTTTAAGGAATCAAAATATCATTGTTCTTGATCATCCCAAATAAAGGAGATACCTTTATTCAAGAGACGCATAAAAATTTAGTGGCTTCTGCATAATTTCAAATAAAGAAATGCAAAAAGTTTTCCTTCCCTTGAAAAATTTGAAGCTGGATAATGCTGGTGGGAGGAGGAAATGAAGTAACCACCTCTACTTTTAAGGGATCCACTTTGATCCCATCTTTGGAGACTATGAATCCAAGAAGACAGCCAGATTCAACATAGAAAATGCATGTGTGTGGCTTAAGACAAATCCTATAATATCATCACCAAAGAAATATGGCTCAAAGATGTTTGATGTGGTCATCATGATGAATCAAAGGAGTAGGAAAATCATCTAAATAAGGATCTTTGATATGTTTAATGTCATTGAAAGCATACGACATGGCCCGTTGGAATGTATCCTCAGTATTTTTAATGCCAAAAGGGAGTTTACAATAGGAAAATGTACCCCATGGACAGATAAAATATTTCTTATGCTGGTCAGAGGGGAGTATCTCAATCTTATTATAATGAAAAAATCCATCCAAGAATGAAAATATGATGCTCCCGACAAAATTATCTGTGATTTGGTCGATGAACAGGGTGGGATAGTTTTCCTTAAGAAAAGCATTGTTAAGATCATAGTAATCGACACATACTCTAATAGTTCCATGTTTCTTCATGACAGGAACAATATTAGACACCCATTTCGTCAAGGGGATAGGATAAATAAAACCATCCTCCAACGGTTTCTATACCTCAGCTTTGATTTTCGTTGTTTTTCGAGGATGTACTAGGTGCAATTTCTGGTGAACAAGTTTATCTCCTAGGTATGTCTTGATTTAGTGAAAAATAATAGATGGATCAATACCCTACATCTCTTCATAACTCCAAGAAAAAAAATCACGAAACTCCTTGAAAAAGGTTGTATATTCTTGGATCTCGTTAGGAGTACAATGCTTTCCAAGGTGGACATGTTCTATGACACCAGGCTTGACAGATATGTCGATAGGAATAGTTTCAGTGATAGTAGCCAAATTCCCTTCGGATAAAGCCAGAATGGGGTATTCCATTGGAATAACAATATTGATTGTAGGTCTGGATTTATTACCACTCTTCTTAAATTTTGGAGTAAGCGGGAAATATGAGTGATGATGGCTATCCTCTCACGAGGGGTCCTCGATGCTCAAGACTTCCATAATGGACTCATCCAAGGGAGAATTTTGTAGGAAAAAATATGAAGAAGATAAAGAGTAATCCATCGGATATTGAAAAGAGTAGGGGTCTAATGAAGCAAAAAGAAGAGTATTAGAAATATCAGAACAAGAGGCAAACTGAATTTTGTTATATGCTTCCTCAGTCGGGTTGAGTGGCATGATGTCACCAAATGACTCAAGCTAGGATAAGGTTGGCACAACCCAAGGATCCTAAGAACTAAGGGATTGGTGTACCATGGATGAAATGGCGTTAGCCTGGGCAATCAAAGTGGAAGGGCTAGGGGAGGGTAACAGGAAAGTACCCATTAGGGTAGAGTCTTTCAACAGTCCAACCCCTACACTCGCATAAGATATTTGGTAATCATCAACTAACATAACATTATCAGCACTATGGGTAGTGGAATATGGAATGCAACAGTTGAATTGGTCAATATTCACAACTTTACCTTGATGGGGAAATTGTAATGTTTGAAATACCGAGGATGCAACAATGGGAATAATGTAGAACCAATTGCAACCAAGAAAGAGATTATAATCAAGGGGGGCATCTACTACTTCCACCTCTACATAAGTGGTTTTTCCCTCGACTTCTAAAGCGAAGGATATCAAAATACCATATGGTTTAAAACCACACCCATCAAATTCCTTGAGGGTAGTGGGGGACTGGCTGAGAGGAAGAAAACCAACACTTATCTAACGAGCCAAAGACATGACATAGGTAGAAGCTCCTTCATCCAAAATAGTGCGGTGGATGCTTTTCCCACAAACGATGGATTGAATCTAAAACGCAAGTTTATGGGAGAGTCTCAATTTAAAATGTTCCAAATTTAACATTAAAAAAATAGATGTATCCTGAACTATGGCTCCTATAGCAGACAACAATGTTTTGTGATGTCTAGGACAATTTTGAAAAACTTGGAGGGTCGACATTGCACAAGGTGCTTGTGCCAAGTCCTCAATGATGTTGTAAATTTGTGCAGTATGAGGATTTGGATTAAAATTCAACTTACAAATTGTGCCCTTGGGAGGGTGCAACACTGAGTCAAGATTAGGCTTCTCAATCTGAAGAGATCTAGAATATGGAGGAGGGATAGATGATGTGGATGATATGGAGGTATTGGGATTGACACTTCCAAATTTATATTGAACTGGGTCGTAGTCTTTGGATCTAGTATGAAAATCAACAAATTTCATCATGAATACTTAGTTACTATATGAAGCATCCCCTTGATAAGGATGACATGTATTACTCCCGTGGGGAGGGGCAGGGTTTTGGGTAATCATATGTTTTTGTTGATCAAGTAAAGGATTGGTCAAAACAATGGGTTGGAACTTTCCTTTGATGATTTTTCTAACAACATCACGATGAAGGAAATCTTGTGTATAATGATCATCCCCACAAATAAGACAAGGATGTTTGTCTTAACACTTGGATTTATTCCCAACAGTGGTTTCATTGTTTTTGTTTTCTTCCTTCTTATTGGAATATTTATTTAATTTTCCTTTATTCTTCTTGTTTCCTCTAGAAGGTTGGGATGATTTGGATTGGACCGCATTGACCTCAGAGGATTTGGAAGGAGTAGAAGTAGATTTGGTATTAGTGCCAACCTATGAGGAAGAAGGGTTAGATGGTTTTGATGGTTGGGAACCCTGTTTTTTGGTAGTAGACTGGGTTTTGAAAGACTCAACCATGCCATCAGCATAGATATCTTGAGCGGGACATGTAGGATCAATTAATGGACACATCTCATTAGGAATAAATTCATACAAAGTTTCAGTTTGAGAATAAACTAGATCTAAGTATTGGCACAACTAATTGCATGTTCTTCTGTGATTATGCAACCCATGGTGACATCATGAAAAATGGATGGTAACAACGATTTAGTAAACCACTCATCCAATAGTTTATCAGGAATGTGATCTTTAATTAATCATCTCCATATCCTCCACTCATGTATATGATCAGAGATGTGGGTGGAGGTAGATTTCCGCAGTGAGGTTAAAAGTTCAATGCCCGTCTCATATCTAATTGTTAATTGTAAATGGGTGAGAAAGGTCATGGTGAGGGAATTAAAATCACTGTAAGACAAGGGAGGCAATTCAACATACCACTTGGTCACTAAACCTATAAGAGTTCATTGGAAAAGACATAACCTAATGGAGTCATCCATCAAGGTATTGAAACAACACCAGAGATGGTAAATCATTACGTGGGTATTTGGGCCTTCTCTATATTTGTCATCAAATTTAGGAATGTCTTACGATAACTTATGGGGAATGGTATGCCAAAAGGGAGCATGGAGAATGGGATCGTTGGTCAACCTCAATAAATATGATAAATCTAAGGTAGCAAAAAATAGAAGTTGACGGTTGATCGGTGGGTTGTGGTAATATAGGTGAGATGTTTGTTGACGATTAAAATCACAATGAGTAATTTCACCTGGAAATTATTACTAAAACCCTATTTTTTTTTTTTACTAGGGGAATCGGCAACTCGCGGTTCTCGTACTCGCGTGACACAGGGTCGATCCCCATCGGCTACCACTATAACCCTAGGTGCAACCACCCAGCCCACAAGAGTGGCGCACAAGTAAATCCAGGTGAGAATCGAACATGAGACTTCATTTTACAAATTTCCTTCCATTTACATGGCACTTGCCAATCCGTCTACACCCGTGCGGGCATTACTAAAACCCTATTATTTAAACCATGCTAATAAAACAATACTAGTAGGTGGGACCCCCTTGTAGACTAGAGGCTCGGAGATAGTCATATCACACATTTTTTGTTTTTGTTCAATGCTTCTTATAGGGTCCTATATGGTTGAAAATGCATTAATGGTTTCATTTTGATATAGCAATAGGTGGATGATGCATTTTATGGGATGTTTCTGCAAATCAAAGCATTAATTTTTATGTTATAATGGGCATATATTTACAATTTCTATGATTTGATCATGTGACAAATCATCGTGATCGACTACTTGACCACATACACACAAGAACATGTTAGTAATAACATAACCAAACTAAAACAAAGAAAATAAACTTATGGGAAAAAACCTAAAAGGAAAGGATCTTTGTTTGAGTTATGTTAAGGATTATATGCAAATGAAAGGGTAAAAGATGTTAGTGTTAGTCCTAACTATTATATATTTGGTTAGTGGCTATGCGATTTTCATTTGATTATTTTGGGCACGTTGATTAATTGGGTTGGTTGTCATTGATTTCAACCCTTGAAGAAAGTTTGGTAGTAAATTCTAGTAGCACAAAGGTTTAGGTAATGGACCCAGGTTTGTTTGATGTATAATGGTATGCATTTTGATATATTTTCAAGTAAGACTATTCTATATGGATAGTACATGTCATGCCATTTCTAGTGGTATGTGGAACGTCACATAACTCCTCATGGTTTGAGAGTAATGGCCTTACAAATTTGGAGGACCCTCATATGTTGGCTTGAAGCCCCAAAAGGTCAAAGAAGTCAAAGTGCTTGCAAAGAAGAAATTATTTAAATAATAAAGTGAAGTGACTAAGTCAAAAATATTATTTAAATAATAAAGTGAAGTGACAAAGTCAAAGAGGATTATTTAAATTATAAAGTGAAGTGACAAAGTCAAAAAATATTATTTAAATAATAAAGTGAAGTGACAAAGTCAAAAAAGATTATTTAAATAATAAAGTGAAGTGACAAAGTCAAAGAGCATTATTTAAATAATAAAGTGAAGTGACAAAGTCAATGAGGATTATTTAAATAATAAATTAAATGGAGAACTTTCTAATTATGGAAAGTGGTTTGAAGTGGGTTAGCCCTAAAATAAGGAAATTGGGTTAAGATGGTTAAAAGGTAACCCCTTGAGGAAGCTGCATAAGCTACATGAAAGTATAAATAAGAGGCAAGTCTCTCTCATTTTAATTACACTTGAGCATATTGAATATCTACAGGTGAATTAGGTAACCAAAGGATATCTTATCTGAATTTCAGAGGGAAGGTGAAGTAAACAAGGCCAGAATTCAAGGGAGGATAAATTCTTTTGATGATACTTTCTAAGGTGTATTATTTATAGGTCATCTCACCATTTTCACAACAAAATTTGTTCTAGAATGATTCAGACTGTGAAATTGGGATCCCATTGAGGAAACATATCCAAGTAATTGTGGTACAAATTTAATCTTGTGAATCGTTGTATTTTTGGAGTTACACTCCGTGGAAAATAGGGTTTGTGGCTAGTCCTGAAACTAGTCTAAAACAGGTTTTTCAGGTAAAAATGTCATAACTTCTTCATAACAGATCCAAATTCAGTAAGACCAAATGTGTTGGTTATATTAAAATTTGTAGTATTCTATGTAAAATGGTCAGATACATACAACAAATATTACATGCGGGGAACTCTCTACAAGTTCACTCTCTAGAATAAGCCAAAATTCAACAAGGTATGCCATTTTTGTTATAACTCCTTTTCTAAGAGGTTCTAGGTAGTGACACCTGGAGGAATTGCATAAAACACATTGAATAACATTGTGTAATATTTATGATATTTATTCATTATAGGTACATAGTTATGATTATTTCAAGTTGGGGTTGTTGACTAATCCAAATCTAGTCATGTGAGACTAAAGTAAAGTTTGATGAAAATGCTAGTCTCTTGCTGTTAAAGTTAAGGAAGGTTTGCAGGTTTAGGTATAGGTTGGTGCATGGTTGATGCACTTTTTTATGGTACAAGTTGATTACAGGTTGTTTGGTACAGGTTGGTGCATGGTTGATGCACTTATTTATGGTACAAGTTAATTATAGGTTGAGGTACAGGTCGATGCATGGTTGATACATGGTTTAGGTTATTAGTATGGGTTGTTTGGTGTAGGTTTATTGGTACAGTTTTACAATAGTATATCTCACAGTGATAGTGTGACAGTGGTTCCATCATTCTACTTATACGTCAGGGTGGTTGGACAGGGCAAGGACAGGTGGTTGTAGCCACCTTCTGGTTGTAGCTGGAGAACATAGGGGGTTGTAGCCTCCTTCTGGTTGTAGCGAGAGAATTGGGGAGTTGGAGATTCCCCCAGGTTGTATCCTGAGAAACTAGGGGGTTGGAGCCTCCTTCTAGTTGCAGCTGGAAAACAAAGGAATTCGGTGCTTCTAATGAATGTAATTCTTCAAGACATATAAGAAAAAGCATTATGTGGTTTTCGCCCATTGTGTGTTTCCATGTAAAAAAACTAGTGTATTGTGTATGTGTATGATTGTTCATTTGTTCATTATTTATTTACTCTGCAAATATTGGATGATAATGCTACATTGACATAACATTTGCATTATATGGTTAAAAATGATTAGATTTATCTATTACTAATTCACCCCCCCTCTCAGTAATCCAAAAATTGGTATAAGAGAAGGTTCCTTTAGAAATTAGTCTAACCACTGAAAGGTAAATCATGGAGAGAAAAAACATGTATAAAAATGGAATACCACAATTTGATGGAAAAAAGTATTCCTTTTGGAGCATAAGGATGAAGACATATATACAGGCACATGGATTTGAAATTTGACAATCAATTGGAGATGGATACACAACACCAATAGTTATGCTGAGAAATGATAAAGATATGAAACTCAGTCATAAGAATTCCAAATCCACAAATTCACTTCTAAATGTTCTTGGAGAATCGATATTCATCAAATTTGCACATTGTAAATCCGCTAAAGAGATTTGGGACAAACTTCAAAATATTAATGAAGGAGATTCAAAATTAAAAGCAGCAAAGCTTCAAACTTACAGAGGTTAGTTCGAACAACTAAACATGAAGGAGGATGAAAACATTGCAGCTTACTTTTGACGATTCGATGAAATAGTAAATGCAATATTTGGATTGGGAGAAGAAATCAAATAATCTATAATTGTTCAAAAGGTACTAAGATCTCTTCTTATGAGATTTGACCCTAAGATATCTGTACTAGAAGAAAGAGAAGATATAAACTCACTAAGCATGGACAAACTACATGGAATATTCACATCATATGAAATGAGAACTAAACAGGAAAATCTAGATATAAAAGAAGTATGTAACAACCTCCTCGTTATGAAAACAACTCTGAGAACAGGTGTAATTTTTTTTTTTTGTTTAAGGTGTGTGCATGCGTGTAGAAGTAACAAACACCCTTGACTCTATGTCGCCACTCGACAACCAACAAGATGCAACCACGATGTTCAGCACAAGAAGACTGAAGGCACACAATGTGTAACTGCAACAATACGACCATAGGCATAAGGCGCACAACACAAGCATTAAAGACATACTGGGGGTGCACCGTAAGAACACAGAGGGAAGAATCCATGGTGTTAGGGTTACTATTTCTTCACAGGAAAGTAGCTCTTTTAGTCTTATGTCTTCTCGAAAGAAGATTAGACAGGCTCCTGGCCGACTGCTCAGGAAGAAACTAGTAATCTCTATCAGGTGTGTCGCAAGAGTGGAAACCCTGCCTTTAAAGGGCCCGAGACTCTTGATACGGCACTGGATTCTTTACACAGAAAAATGACACCCACAGACATGTCTCCTAAGGCTACCAGGGGGGTGTCTACATCCCTCCTGACACAGGCAAACAATCCCACTAAGATAAGGACCATCATCAGACCAACCCAAGGCAACCATCAAACAAAAAGTAACATAACCCTTCAATTGCGGGCGAGAATTAGAAACCAAATCCAACATTGTGCATGGCATGCAACCAAATCTAAACATTCAAACATTTCTTCAATCCAAATGAAATTACAAGTGCGCAAGGTGTCTGATATACGTAAACTATCTAACAGTAACCAACTCGAGGCACAATTCCTTCTTATTTCTAGGCGCGCTATTTGATCAATCAATCATTAATTAAGACATAACACATACAATTAATCTAGGATATCAACACCATAATGATGACCACATGATCATGTACATCCCCTTGAATATTAGTACTAACATAAGATCTTGTGCAACATCACATTAATAATGGCCTTACCTCATATTGACCTCCCATTACATCCCAGTACCCTACCTTAACATTCCACTATCATTTCATTCCATTCCATTCCATTATATCAACTTCCATTTCTTTGTAAAAACCTCAATTAAACATTAACTGAATTAAAAAGCTTGCTTATTATTGAATACTAACTACATAAGTAAATGGTTGCTTCCATATGGCTGTCATAAAATAATCTCTCAATCTGCCCCCTACTTCTAAATTCATCCAACTAGCCACTAATTTGCTGCATTGGTAAAATCTTACGGTAAAAGTAAAGGTTCAATGCATAGGTAATATGCTAAACTAATTACAATATTATTGATTATAATATTATTAAGAAACACATCCATAATAACCATGCCATCATATTTTAGATCACAACCTTGCAATTGAATTAACCCTAACATTACTATCATGTCACTAACACTATCATCATATTCTTATTCTGTTTTTTTTTATCAATAAAATAAAATTACCTAACTTACCAAAAAATAATCCAATGTTCATTTATATTACCGTGACCTGGCCATATCATCACCTTTACATTTCAAAAATATTTAATTAGAAATAAAGAGGTTACCTTTTACTTGCTATAATAAAGGATTCTATGGTAACAATCCTTAACCTAATCGTAGCATTGCCTTTACATTACAGTATTCAAGAATAAGGAGTTTACCTTTTACATTGCTAATATAAAAATGACAGTATAGTAATAGTTCCATTACCCTATCGTATCATTACCTTTACGTTTCAAATATTCGCTTAAAAATAGGGAGTTTATATTGCAGAGTTAATGCTAACAGCTGGAACTCCCATGATTAAGCCCCGTAAAAAGCCATATAATTTTGCCTATTAAATGGTAACGCAATTAAAAGCAAGGGCCCTACAGGTTATGGTCGCATTTACAGGAGAAAGATGACTCTGCAGTAATAACCATCTTCTTCGGTGCCAATTCCAGACCATGCTTTAACATAACATAAATTCCAATCCTGTGATCCAACTAAAGCTAGGGTTGGCTTAAGTAGCTATAAACGATTCCTTAAATTTGACCTACATTTACAGCAGCGATACCATGAGGCAACCATAACCAATCATTTCTTTTGCAATAAGTGTACCATTGATGGCATCCAAATTAATTTAAATAAACTGTTGCTAAAATCTTCTTTCTAAAGGCACGCCTGTCTGCTGGCAGTAATTGGGAACCTTCTTCAACCCACCAATTAGGATTTTTACTGCTAGGTTGTTTGGGCTGACAGGAAAATGCTTGCCACTCAAGGTTCATGCATATTTAATAATACATATACACGCACACTGTATTAGATATATGAACACGCAACACTGGAATTCACAACACTCTACACATAAACACGCAACAACTGTAATACGCAAGCACGAACACTGTAAACATTTAACATGCCTAGTTTGTAATACGTTCAATCTCTTCCTTACTGGTGGAGATAAAGAGTATTCCTATCAGTTGAAACACCCCAGTCACAAAGGAGACGCCCACAGTCTATGGAACACCAGCAAAACATGAACGCAGACCACAATTGAACACCCACCTTCACTGGAAATGCCAGCTATAAAATAAATCGCAGACCCCAAACCGAACACCCACAATCACTGAAAGATGCCAGCAATAAGATAAAATGCCAAAGAACTTGAATCTACCCACAGAAAGAATAAAAAGGCGCAGAAAATGAATTGCCCACAGAAAAAAAAGAAGCCACCGAAAATGAGTTTTCCCACAGAGAATTTAAAGACCATAGAAATTGTGGTTTCCCACAGAGAAATAAGTACAAATCTCATGCACAGAAAGAGCAATCCAATTTAAAATGATGGGTTAGAAGGTGTGGAAATATACACAGAAAGACCCAACTGGCACCAGTGATATAGGAATTTCGCAAGGAAAAAAAAACATATGGCGGCGCAAACATACATGGGAAAAATACAATGGCAGCGCAACATATATGGGAAAAATATGTTGGCAGCGCAACATAGAAATTCATTGCAGAGACTGATTCACCAATTTTATTCAGTAAGGTTCAGTCATAACCTTACGTCAAAATCGAGTATGGTAAGGGGACTATTTCAGGTGCAACCGGACTCAAATACAACACCATTAATCATGCCAATAGACCTAACTTCAGAGGTAAAGTCCTGAATAATAATAATAAAAATTTATCATGCATGCTAACTATCACCGTGGTTTTCATTGGTAGTAAAATTATACAGTAATAAAATTACAGTGAAGAATTACATCCAAGCATTCTACTCTAACAAATGATGCACATACCTTTTCCCTTTCGACCGCCTTGATTGATGTTCGTGCCTCGATGGATGTCCCGTGCTCCTTGCCGCTCCTGCTTGTCGACCGTAGAACCCTCATCGGTACCTCCCAGCCAATCGCTAGGGGTACTCTGCTTCCCCCTTAGCCCCCCGAGCCGCAAAGGGGCCACACAAATTCCAGAAGATAAGTCTAGCTTCTCATCTCGCCTTGCAAGGCTGAGCTACCACTCAATCTGAGCTGAGAAAAACCCAACTCCTCACAAGCAATCAGTCAAGCCACAATCTGGCAGTGTAACATTACGCTCACCCTTCATCCCCTTCTTCCTTGTTTTCCCCTTCTTTTATAGAAATTTGAGACCCACCTACTTTCCTAAATCATTATTAATTTAATTTTAATTGACAATCCTCTAAAAATTCTCTGCTGTCCAAGTGTCACTCATCCCCCACGTTTCTCCAAAAATTAATTTCTTTTTAATAATTAAAAGACTCATTTCCCTCACCCCCCTTTAGTCACTCCTAAAATTTCTCCTAGGGTTCCAAAATTCCCTCTCATGCTTTTAATAACTTTCCTAAAATGAAGTTGTTGATTTTTAGTAACTCCTTAACTACTGATTCCTTTTTGCTTTTTACCCTATGTCACCTACTTTCCATTATTCAGTTTCCTTTATTACAAGTTTCCTTATTTCTATTAATTGTTTCTCTCTTTTTATTTTTAAACCCAAAAGATAAATGCGCTTATTAATCCTTTCTATATTTTTAAATTCATTACTTTCATACTCTCGCATGTTTTTTTAACTTTATATTCCTTTTTACCATTTACACCACGTATTTTAATTAATTTATTCCCTTTCTTCACTTTACCCCCTTAAATTTTAAGAAGACTTTAATTAACACCTAGGAGGGTTTTAGTTTACGCCCTTATGTTTATTTTTGTAGGATCTTTTCTTAGGGCTTACCAAAATTTTATCTTTGAGATGTTTTAAATTTAGGTTTAAATTTAAACTGGGGGACAATTTATTAGGGGAGTCATTTTGAGAAATTCTTAAGGCGTTAAGGTCTTAGGGTCATCTAGGTTGTCTCATCATCATCATCAATGCGACGTGCCCTTCAGGACGCACTACGTGCTCCAAGGGTGCCACTCGCGTCATTTTCTTTTGTTGCATGACATGCCCTTCAGGATGCACCAAGTGCTCCAAGGGTGCCACTCACCAATGTGTGTTTCTTTTGTGTGACGTGCCCTTCAGGATGCACCACGTGCTCCAAGAGTGCAACTCGCCAACTTGACTAATTGGTAGACATCTATAACCCCTGGAGTCAACACTCCGCCAGGTGAACTTGTGGGAGACTAAGGGCTCTAAGGAATAAGGCCCCCACCTTATTGCGTGCCCCTTAGAATCATCGTGAGCGACTATCGCAGTCTTCCCTCATGGAATCGTGGATCCTCTCGAACTAGGTAATCATTAACCTATAGTTCGAGCCACGGTGGGAGTGCTAGTAGGCTGTGGCAGGGCTGTTGTCCACACCTCTCCCTCAACCTCTCTGGAACTTGTGTGTGGCCCCTTAACTCCATATGTGAGTCTGGTCAGCAAGCTAGCGCCAGCCTACATCATCAACCATCATGTCAGAACATGTCAACAACATATCATCAAATCAATAAATATCATGGTAAATAAATCAACTCAATATCACACTCCCTGACTCAATCCGGAGTCCAAGGGTTCCGTCGATGCCTCTGCATCCTCCAGGTCAAAAACCCTGCACACTCAAATGAATTGAGTCAATAGCACATGTATACAACAATAGTAAAAAATCATGTCATCTATCATAATTCATCATCATCAAGGATAAATGTTTTATCATCATAAAAATCCAGATCACTTGCGAGCAAGTGTCCTCAAAGAATAAGTTTTCTAAGTGTGCCAGACCGGGATGTTACATACACCCCCTCTTGGTCTACACTTCGTCCCAAAGTTTCTCAGTATAAATGTCGAAATAAATGTGCCACAATATCATAAGTCTATATATCAAACAAAAATGGAAACTGTTCGCGCATATCATATGCGTCCTCCCAGGTCGCCGAGTGTGGACTATAACTATCCCACTGGACCTTGACCTGATCTATCGTTCGACATCGTAATTTTCAAACGTGATGATCTAAAATGTGGACTGGCTCAGCCATGAGCGCTCCCTCATCCAATACCTGCAAGGAACTCATGTCAATCACGTGTATAGGATCACTAATATAATGTCTCAAAACAGATACATGAAAAACGTCGTGCATACGCCTCAAAGAATCAGGCAAGGCTAGTTAATAGGCCACGGGCCCCTTTCTCTCCACAATCTCGAAAGGTCCCATGAACCTAGGAGATATTTTAGCTCCCTTCCCAAACTTGATCGAACTCTTATGCGGTTTAACCCGCAAGAAGACTCGATTGCCGACCTCGTAACTACGGTCGACTCGGTGCCCATCGGCATAACTTTTCTGTCGATCCTGTGCTTCTTTTATTCTTTTTCTTATGGTTTGCATTTGCTCTTCCATTTCTTGGATCACTTCTGGTCCCACCAGGACCCTATCCTCAAGCCGATCCCAACTCAAGGGCATCTGACACGGTCACCCATAAAGAAACTCAAAAGGCACCATCTTAATGGTGATCTAGTAACTGTTGTTGTAAGCGAACTCTACTAGTGGCAAGAATTCCTCCCAACACTTTTTTTGGTCCATCACGTACATGTGCAACATGTCTTCCAAGGTTTGGTTCATTCATTCCGTCTGTCCGTCAGTCTCTGGGTGATACGCAGTACTAAAATTAAGTTGGGTTCCCAAGGCCTCTTGGAAACTCATCCAAAATCATCTAGTAAACACTGATCCTCGATCGGATATAATCCTCTTAGGCACGCCATGCAGCCTCACAATCTCACTGATGAAAAATCTCACTATGTCAGGTGCCTGATACGTCGTACGCACGGGAATAAAGTGAGCACTTTTCATCAGAGTGTCTACTACTACAAAAATCGAGTCGTGTCTCCTTGCCGTCAGTGGCAATCTAACAATAAAATCCATCGAAATAACTTCCCATTTCGATTCCAGAATGGCATGTGGTTGAGGTAATCCTACCGGGTGTCTATGTTCAGCCTTTACTTGCTGACACTCGAGACATCTAGCCACAAAGTTGACTATGTCAGCCTTCATTCCCTTCTAGAAGAATAAGGATTTAAGGTATGCCCTCATCTTCGTGACTCCTGGGTGAGCCATGTAAACTGCTCTATGAGCCTCACTCAGGATCAACATCCCCAACTCGTCATTTGGTGGTACGTAAATCCGACCTTTAAACCTCAATAACCCATCGCTATCAAAGGAAAATCCTTCATATCGTGGTACCATCATTGTGTTTAGTCCGATAAAATCCTTGACTTCCTTGTACCAGTCATCGTCTCACTGCAAAGTGAGAATCTTCTCACGTAGATTCGTCTGAAGAGGCAACACTGAAAAGATGCATGGCCTCCGACTCAAGCATCCGCCACTCGATTCATGGTTCCCTTTATGTAATTAATCTTGAAGTCGTACTTGCTAAGCAATTCCGACCAACGCCGTTGTCGCGCGTTCAGGTCGCTTTGCATAAAAATGTGTTGTAATCCACAATGATCAGTCTTTAATTCAAATTTTCGTCCAACAAGGTAGTGTCTCCAAACCTTCAAGGCAAAAACGATGGCTAATAACTCCAAATCATGCGTCGCATAATTCTCCTCATGCCTTCTCAGTTTTCTTGAAATGTAAGCAATCACTCGTCCGTCTTGCATCAAGACTCCGCCTAAACCTTCCTTGGATGTGTCAGTGCATACCAAGAAGTCTGCGTCCATGTCAGGGACTTTTAGTATCGGCGCTGTTGTCAACAAATCTTTAAGCCTTCGAAATGCTTCCACACATTTCTCGGTCCAAACAAACTTCTTGTTTTTCTTCTGCAATTCTGTAATCGGATTTGCTATCTTCGAAAAACCCTCGAAACACCGTCGATAGTATCCGGCTAAACCCATAAAACTATGCACTTCTGTGACATTCATTGGCACAAGCCATTCCATAATAGCCTCAACCTTGGTTGGATCCACGACGATACCTTCGCCGGAGATGACATGCCCTAAGTAGTGAATCCTCGATTGATAAAAAGAGCATTTGGACAACTTCCCATATAATTTGTGTTCTCGTAAACATTGTAGCACCAAGCGCAAGTGCTCATCATGTTCCTCCGTCGTCCGAGAGTAGATCAGAATATCGTCAATGAATACTTGGCCGAACTTGTCCAAGTATTCGCGGAACACCCTATTCATCAAACTCATGAATACCCCTAGGGCGTTTGTCAGTCCAAAAGGTAAAATAGTAAACTCATAATGTCTAAATCTCATCTTAAAAGTTGTCTTAGGGACGTCATCCTCCTTGATCTGTAACTGGTGATACCTTGATCGCAAATCGATCTTGGAGAACACCATCGCACCCTTCATTTGATCGAACAGATCATCAATTATTGGTAAGGGATACTGATTCTTGATCATAGCCTTGTTCAGTTGACGGTAGTCAATGCAAAGCCTCCACGATCCGTCCTTATTCTGAATGAAAATAACTGGCGCACCCCACGGTGACACACTAGGGTGTATTAGTCCTAGGTCCAACAACTCCTTCAGTTGCATTTTCAGCTCTTGCAACTCCAGGGTCGACATCTGATAAGGCGTTCTTACTATCAGTTCAGTCCCTGGTTTCAGGTCTATAGTAAACTCCAATTCTCTTTCTGGCGGCATCCCAGGCAACTCCTCTGGAAATACGTCCGCAAACTCTTTCACCACCAGAAGGTGTTCTAGACCTTCTGCTACTCCCTTTTCATTTAGCACGAGGAACGCATAAAGCTTGCACCCCTTGCGCACACTCTTTCGTAACTGTAAGGAAGTGATGGACCTCAGGGATACTCCCTGGTTCCGTCCTACAATCACACGTCTCTATCCTTCATCATCGACCAAGCTCAACCATTTCATCTTACAGTTGAGTATCGCCTCATGCGATTCCAACCAATCCATACCAATCACGATGTCATAATATCCTAAGATCATGACGTACAAGTTGACCCTCGTGACAAACTCTCCCAGGTTAAGGGCACAGCCCGTAACCTTTCCTCCAACCTTCTGTTTGGCTCCTGAAGCCATCTCTACGAA